>JAHWFP010135923.1:51680-83321 GCA_023313725.1 Lithobius niger | reverse complement strand
AAGTAGTGGTAGCCACGAAAATCGTAAGTAGTGGTAGCCACGAAAATTGTAAGTAGTGGTAGCCACGAAAATCGTACGTAGTGGCAGCCACGAAAATCATATGTAGTGGTGGTAGCCATGAAAATCATATGTAGTGGCAGCTACGAAAATCGTAAACAGTGGCAGCCACGAAAATCGTAAGTAGTGGCAACCACGAAAATCGTAAGTCAGTGGTAGCCACTAAAACCTAAGTAGTGTCAGCCACGAAAAACATAAGTAGTGACAGCCATGAAAAACATAAGTAGTGGCAGCTGGTTATAGCCACGAATATAACATGATATAATAATTCCACATTAGCTTTTAAATATTTTGTCGATGCACAAAACTACAAACTCCGAAAAGTAAATGGGGAAACTGGGGTTCAATTAATGTTTTTTTTTTTTAATTGCAACACATTATTTTTTGTCTTTACAATTAAATTTATTCAAATAATGATTGCCATAAAAGCGATGTTGAAATTGGCTAGCCAGGTAGGAAGAGGCCAAGGTTCGTGGGCAAAACATCGTCTCTTTCATTTGTAATGTTTTTTTAATGTTTTTGTGTGTCGAAGAAACCTTTAAAACCAAATGGGAAATATTTTAATGAGATTTAGTTTTAGCCACAACAAGCTGCCAGAACTTGCGAGTCGTGCTTTTGCTTCATGGTTTCGTTGCAAGTACATGTTAGTGTCAAAGATTCAGCTCCGTTCAGGGCCAAATTTCAGGGAAATGAAAATATGACAGCCAAATTTTCGATGACTTTCCCCTCTTTGACACCCTGAAAAAATCTTGACCCCCCCCCGAAGCAAAAGCGCGAAAAAAAATTTGAACCCCCCCCCCCCCCCCAAAAAAATGCTGTTTTCGTATGCCTAGTGAAACTGTCTGCGGGCGATTTCCTGTAGGCAAGATTAGTGTCGTAGTCAAATTAAGTAAGTAGCACTCCCCACCGACATTTTTTTTTTTTTTTTTTTTTTTTAATATTTTAACGAGCCTTATGTCAGCCGAAGCAATTAATGCTTGTATGGCCGAACTGGCTCAATTTTGAACATTACCAGATTTTTTTAGAGAAGAAGAAATCTGGTAAAGGGAGGTGCCAGCCCGGGGATTCGACCCGGGAAACCTCCGATCATCGTCGGGGCCGAAAGATTGTCCAGAATTAGTCAGAATACATCCCATAGCCGCTGAAGGAGCATGGTAGCCTCTCACCATAATGTGCCTCGGTTTTAATGAAAAGACACGGTTTTTAATTTAAAATATTCCATAAAACACTTATGTTCCTTGCATCCATCTTGTATCGCGTTTCATACAATAGTGTATATGATGAACACGCTGTTTGCTTGTATGCCTACATCCGTAACATAGTTAGCACCTGAAAGAAAGATGACGTTAAAAACCAGCGAGCAAGGCTTTTCTACAGAGTTTATTGAAAAAAAAACCGATACTCGTAGTATTGGTACTAATAACTTTAAAACCTTGTAAACACTGACATCATGGGGGCGGGGCGTATGTGGTTGCTTCCCCCCCCACCCCCCTCTAGAAGCTGAGGCGTTTTCAGAAATTTTGACCGCTGAAAGTGCCATTTTTGATGTCCAAGAATTACTTTTTCTTCCAGTTTTGTTACACCCCTCTTGACGGGACTTGAAAAATGTATGACCCTCCCTCGAAAGGGTCCAAAAATCCCCCCCCCCCCCAGTGATAAATAATGACCGATCCCTTGCAGCTCTCCGATTTATTCCTACAGATGTGTAGCTTAACGAAGAGCCTTTTACTGGTGTGTTTACACAACGAGTAGCGGCCTAAATTTTCTCCTTCACTAGCTTTTACTAAGTTAATAGTAAATTGTTTGCTCCTCGTATAGTTTTTAACGGAGCATGTTGTTTTCGAATTGTCTGTACCTAGTAGCCATAGCAACGATGCGCACGCAGAACATGACCTGGTTGGAGACAGGAAGTATGGATGACGTTCCATAATGGGTTCGGTTTATGTGTTTATCTGTAAAAAAAAAAAAATTACTGCAGCAGATAGTAAAAGACTGATTTCTGAATGGCAGCACACAGTGGTTAGTTTTTGATCAACAAATCTGAAATAGGCGCCATAATTGGATTTTGAATTCTTGCTGAGCGGTGCTACATTTTCTACCATCGTTTGATCACCACTGTTCTACGTGCGTTACCAGGAAAATAGGCAATAGCGGGAAATGACCACAATATTGTGGCAATGTTAAAATTATTGCTGCAAATTGTTCTTTATCCTTATTGTTATTTATTATAATGCATTTGGCGGTGCCTTCCTCCCAACGCCATTTTTCTCGATCCTTGTCCTATAACAGCTACGCGCAGATCGCCATCCGCGCATGAAACCGTCGCACCGTTTCGAGAGACGCGGCGTAGTAATACAAAACCAACTGAGTAACGCAGCTACTACCGTATCTCAGTTGGCCTTAGACCTGGTAGACGAAACACCGACAACGCGAAAATTGCATTGTCACAAACCGGAAAGATTTTCGTACTTTAACATCACACTTTATCAATTTTTTAGGCTAGTATCTTATAATTTTTTTCGGCGATATCTATATTGGCATAAATAATTTTAATTTTTACCAGATTAGTGTTTTAGATTTTTGATCTCGTGGTAATTATTAGCAAACGATTAAAAATTAGTACAATAACACATACGGTTATTGCAAGGTAAATATTAGCAGGATGCTATTAAATTATAGTTCCTAATATTCAACAGAAAATCTCGTAGACGTCACATTTTAAAACTGATTTTTAGCAATGGATTGACTAATGGGAAGTAAATAGAACTTTGGGGCCGTACTTCACGTGGAGGATCGAGAAAAATGACACTGTGAGGAATGTACCTTTAAAGCAGTTTGGCTGTTTTCAGGCATCTGAGGGAAAATTACAATGCCACAGACAAAACTGGAACATAGTTTGATCGGGTAACTTTGGTCACTAAGCGCCGGTGCACACGTGCGTTTTTTGGACGCTGCGGCGCCGCTGCGGTGACTCATCCAATCAATGCACACGTGCGTTTTATTAACGCGCGTTGACGGTGCGGTGCCGCTTCAGTGACGTATGTGCGCATTCGGTTCCCTAACCTCGTGTACAAAAAATTATAGTTTGAAACCAATGAGACGATGCTGCTTTTTTCGCCTACCTCGTGAACAAAAAATATTTTTTAATACCAATGCCACGAATTTTGGTACATTGATGTACTAATTTAAGACGTACCAGGAAAAAATGTTATACATCCTTTGCAAACTAAAATATTCGGATAAGTTCTTTAATTACTTCCCAACGAGTCTTCAATAATTTCTGGAGCAACATTTCATATTTCAGAATAGTTCTTTACTCCCCCAATAAACAATTCCATGTCTATTTCTTCGAAATTGGACGCCATTTTCGGTAACGCTTTTGCGGTAAACGGCGGACGTGTGTACCGCTTAAGTCATCCAAGGTACTCAGCGAAGCAATTGCGTTTTTTTAACGCTGCGGTACCGCTGCGTTGACAGGGGGAATTGCGGTGCAAACCGACCGCACGAGCGGCGGGCGAGCGGCGCGCGGTAACACAACGTCGCCGCAGGTACGTGTGCAGTATCCAACAGATGACACGTAAACCAAGCCGCAAATGCGGCGACCGCACGTGTGCACCGGCGCTTATATCACATCGAAGGCTATGTTCTCGTCAATGCCGTAGTTCTCATATCCACCAGAAGATAGTGTGGTCGTCACACGCACTTTATTTAGTCGGGTGGACTGGTACGGGTTAGTTAGTGCATTGTTACAACTGTTTCCTTTTCGGGGGGGGGGGGTACTGCTGTCCTAGTGACAGTCCCAAACGTTTTCGTGTTGCTTTGGTGTATATCATGGTGGGATTTTTTTTTTGTGTGTTACGTACTTAAGGAAACGTTCCGCCCTTGTAAAAAGTGTGGGGTTATAGGACGTACTGCTCCGAGTGTTGTATGGACTCTACAACTTGTGTGTTTTAGCAAAATCACATTTAGCACGAGCCACGGAGACTGAAAGTCGAGGAAGATATTCTTGAAAAGCGTTGAGGGCTAAATCGCACTATCTTCGAATTCATAAAGCCACGAGTAACATTTGGTGTGAGAATTTTTGTTTTCTTTCCGCAAAACGATTCTCCAAAGTAATTTCGATTTACGGTTTCGATTTCGATTTCGATTTGCGATTTCGATTTTCGTTTTACGAAGTAATTTCTGTTCACGAGCTTTAGTTTTTTTCCCATGTTGACGATGATTACAATGTTTTCCACTATTTATTGGCGTAGCGATGTTAGCCTTCATCGTAGGTCATCGTAGCAAATAAACAAGCCACGACGTGCCTCCTTAATTATTGGGTGTAAAGTTGGTGCAACCGCGTGCACCAGGGAGCAGGACGATAATAAAGTTAAGCCTAACGTCATTGCGGGCGAGTTTTTTTCTATAGATCGATCGTTTTGAAACGCAGATTTCGAATCTCTGGATGAGTGCCGCGTAGTGACAGTGGCATCGTTACCCTTGACCGGTTGCTCCCTGTTGCGCGTGGGCGCACCAACTTTGCACTCAATAGTTAAGGAGACACGCGGCTTGCATGTTGTGTAAACGAAATTTCTTGGCGCATTCCTTCGCTTGTTGAAACCAGGAGTGCGACATTTAGAATTCGCACCCCCCCCCCACCCGGCCCCTACAATCAACTGTTATGTAACTTTGTAATGGCTTGTACACCCAGGTATCTAAGGAGGGATTTGTCAACAACAGTGCCCAGGCGCCGCTGGTGTAGGTCGCACCATTCTCCGAAATAATTTCAATTTACGGTTTCGATTTCTATTTCGTTTTCGATTCACGAAGTAATTTCTGTTCACTATCTTTATACAAAACGGAAAGCCAATGGTTCAAGTTAAATAAATGCAGATGCAAACCTATTTACGTTGTCTTTTGGACTTATGTGTCAGACTGGCTGAGAGGGGAATCGAACCCACGACCATTGAAATCAAAGGCCGAGGTTCTCCGCTGAGCCATACTGACACGGCCTCAGTGGCAGGATCTCGGCCCTTTGATTTCAATGGTCGTGGGTTCGAATCCCGGCTCAGGCAGTCTAACATATAAATCCAACAGACAACGTAAATAGGCTTGCATCTGTATTTATTTAACCCATGTCGAACGAAGCTTCAAATGGGAGTTCGGTAACGCACTTTACATTATTGCCCCCTGGTTAAAATAAATAAATTATTTCATACTTAATGGTTTATAGTTTATTTCCTTTCATGAAAGTGCAAATTTGTACAAAAAAAAAACAATGGAGCGTCTTCACAGTCAATCAGTTAACATCAGCCGTTTTCAAACATCATGTTTCACAATCTTCTATCAATAATGCTTCCTGTTTAAGCAGAGCTACCAGAGCTATCACCAACTCCTCGAATTTTTTGTAAGAATGCAATGATTTTGTTAATGGTATCTTTGAGCAGATTGTCGACCATTCCACCAATCATGGGCTCCATGCCTTGGCGTTCTTCCTGCATGGGATTTGCTGTTACTCCGATCACCATGACAACCAGCGCCAGTGACAGAGCAAGAAGAAAACGAGAATTCATGACGGATATTCTGAAATAATAAGAAAAAAAATCGTCTTTATTATGCACTGCAACTAAATAATTTTCTGGTTAAGACACAAAACAAACCAATTGCAGTTCTGTGATCATTACATTTTGAGATCCCTTCCTCCCCCCCCCCCTTCCCCAATCACGAATTTAGAGGCCCAAGAAGAGCTTCATCCTCCTCCACTTCCCCTGTCACAAGCAACGAACACCTGCCAAACACCTATACACCTATTACACGCCTACGAAATTACAACGAAAGCTTCCACGCAATGACAAATAGTCGCGTTAAAACAGGCGTAGAATTATGTTGTATCAGACTTAGGGCCCCCGCGCACTGGACGGCCAAGTCGTGCGGCCAGTGGTCGTCGTGGCCAAAAAAAACACTGTGTGACGTGCTGCGCGGCCACGTCTGTTTTTCACTTGATAATTCTCCATCACGTGGTGTAAAATTGAGCACGGAGCAAGTATATGGTCGCCCAGTGGTCGCCTGCACGCCGCCCGGGATCCCAGTGGCTGCTGCGACTGACAGGCCACGGCAGCCAAGTGCACGGTGCTGTATGTACCATAAGCATTCTCGTTGGCCGCAGCAACCTGGCCGCTTAACTTGGTCGCTTAGCGCTGGTGCACGCGTGCGTTTTTTGGACGCTGCGGTGACGCATCCAATCAATGCACACGTGCGTTTTATTAACGCGCGTTGACGCTGCGGTGCTGCTTCGGTGACGTATGTGCGCATTCGGTTCCCTAACCTCGTGTACAAAAAAATTATAGTTTGAAACCAATGTGACGATGTTGCTTTTTTTTCGCCTACCTCATGAACAAAAAATACATTTTAAAATCAATGCGACGAATTTTGGTACACTGATGTACTAATTTAAGACGTACCAGGGGAAAATGTTATACATCCCTTGCAGATTAACTAAAAAAAATTCGGATAAGTTATTTAATTACTTCCCAATGAGTCTTCAATCATTTCTGCAGCAACATTTCATATTTCAGGATAGTTCTTTACTCCCCCAATAAACAATTCCACGTCTATTTCTCAAAAATTGGACGCCATTTTCGGTAACGCTTTTGCGGTAAACGGCGGACGTGTGCACCGCTCAAGTCATCCAAGGTACTCAGCGAAGCAATTGCGTTTTTTTAACGCTGAGGTACCGCTGCGTTGACTGGGGGAATTGCGGTGCAAAACGACCGCACGAGCGGCGGGCGGTAACGCAACGTTGACGCAGGTACGTGTAGTATCCAACAGATGGCACGTAAACCAAACCGCAAATGCGGTACCACAGCGGCGACCGCACGTGTGCACCGGCGCTTAGTGCGAGGAGGCCCTTGTTTCCGCAGTAAAAAAATTAAGCCGTTAAGACACATTAGGTTGACGATTGGTTGAGTCAGGAGTTCTATAAAGGAGAACCCATTGTAGTTAGAACAAAGTGGCTAGGTGCGAAAAATGCCACTCGTAATATACGATTAGTTTAGGCGTGTAGCAATTCCGCGTACAACAACGTTTCACTACTGTACTGTATGCTGCACTGCAGTGGCCACACCAAGTCAGCTATGCTTATGACGTCACCCAAGGATGCTCCTTGGATACGATCCTTGGATGTGATCCTTTGTAAAAAAAAAAAAAAAAAAACCTTCATTGCTTGCAGGCTACAGCATCTTCGAAAACACCCACATGTGCAAAAAAAAAAAACCTCCGCTGCTGCGCACAGTTTGGTATGCCAAAACACAACACACTCGGAAGAGCTATAAGAGAGTATTCCAAAAGAGTCCAACGATGTGCTTTTGTCTTTGCTTGTACACATTTATTACGTAGCAAATGTTCCGATGTAAACTTATTTTTTTCACCTTTCGTTCAAAACGTGTCCTTTCAACGGGAGTGACGTCATCTTGGCCGAGACTTCGCATTGGTTAATTCAAACGGCCAGGCCGGACAGGGGCGGGCCGGCCAGTGCCGTTCGGGGCCACTGTTGGTCCGGCCGGCCCACTTTCGCGTTGGTTAATTCCACGGCTCGCTGATCACGATTTACAGCACCGCCCCGTGTCGGTTTGTGGTACTTGACACGTTCCGCTTTCAGAACAGAGGCAAACGAAAATTACAAACACAAAAAGCAAACGTGAACCGAATGAGAACTGTGAGCAAAGCTAAGCAACCTCACTCGGCCTTCTCAAGTGTGTGCACCATATCAGAGGTGATGGCATTGAAGTACTTACCGCACCGAGTGAATTTGAAAACTACATTTTTCGTCAATTTTCCTTGATCGGCGCATGCACCCAGCCAAGAATGGCTCGTTATACTATCACAACATTGTCTCCGTTACTAACAATGCAAATCGTTATTGTACAAATATGTTCGACGATTGTTCGCCAACAATGCACTAATACTGCCCTTTATTGCAACAATCAGTGGCGTAACAAAGTGTCTCTGGGCCCATAGGCAAAATTTATGGTCGGGCCCGCCCCCATTTATTGCTCCCCAAAGAGGGGGGGCTCCAAATCGTTGACCTTTTCGACTATCTTGGTCAAATGATACACATATTGTACATTGTTTGGTTTACATTGTTTGGTTTGTATATAAGAACAAATGTCACTGAAGGCGGAATGAATTCTCCATTGTTGACGCCTAAGAGTCAAATGATTGTTTTCGTGATACTGGGGCTTTAAACAATGCAATTAAACAATGCCACTCTTTGGCGTCAACAATGGAGAATTCATCCGCCTTCTGTGACATATGTTCTTATATACAACAATGAAAAAGTTTGCATTGTTGTCGAGCATTATCCAATCAATATTTATTTATCTTGATTTAAATATTTTTCTCTAATTAAACGTTATGTACTATATTTGTTTTGTCGTCGTTATTCTGTTTATACATGTTCTAGGCATAACATAAATTTTTCCTGGCCGGAACAATGCATTTATTCGGTATTTTTTGGACAAAACACGTAGGATCGGCAGCAATCCGTAACTCAAAACAATGCTATTTTAGCAAATACTATTACCGCTTGCGATTGCAAGCGCCATCTAAAAACTATTTTGGCGTAAATTAAACAAGAAATAGAAGTTTCCCAACCTTTACCCAAAAGACGCTGATCGAAAAACCATGGGTTGGGCAAGCAAATTCATCATTATGAACTATGCACTACAATGAGAGAGGGCGAGCGACCGACAAGGTCAAACAAACGGATGTGGCCTGTAACAATCAGTAACAATCGAAATATTGCTTGCTTTAATAATGCTACCTCTTCAAGAGTTTCAAAGTAGGTTCAATAACAATCACTGCATGCACGACCGTTGTTGGATTTATTGCGCTTGGTGTCAGAACGGAGAAACGGGCAATTGAGCGTCCTCCATTGAAAAAAGACAAATCAGCAGGGGTTAAAATGGAGGGGGAGCAGGGATGGGGACGGGGGATGGGGAATCCGGGTTGGGGATGGGGGAGGCAGTGGCAGGGAGGACGAGAAAGGGGTTGGGGGGCATGGAGGAAAATCAGACCATACAACTGGGTAGGCCGCAGGAGGGGTTCGGAGGAGGAAGCAGAGGGTAGCCTTTTCATTCCATACCTCCCACTACAGTATTTCGCTCAGGTATGTGGGAACCGGCTAGACGTACAGCTAGTACGTACCGGATACAGCTAGTACGTATATAATACGCTTAGGTTGGGCAAGCAACTTCATCATTATTATGCACGGGAGGGAAAGCAGGGATGAGGATATTCAGACCACACAATGGTGGAATCCGCGTCCGGGGGGGGAGGGGGGGGCAGGCGGTGCGGGACGGGAAATGGGTTACCAGGAGTGGGGAATGGGGGAAATCTGACCAGACTATGGCAGAATGTAAGTGGGTAGGTTGCAGGGGAGTCCGGAGAAGGAGGCAGGGGGCAGTCGGTGTCCTTTTTATTCCATACTGCGCACTACAGTATTTCGCTCAGGTATGCAGGAACTGGCTAGACCGGCGTATGTTACGCCAGCGGGGACAGCTAGTTCTTATTTAAGCGGCGCTGGCCGGCTCCGACTCTAATTTGATTTCGCGTTGGTGTATGAAGCGGTCTTGGCCGTACGTGGCGTGAGCCATTGTTGTGAGCTGGGCCAGCTCTCGAAATACCGGCCCGGTCTATGCCGGCTCGATTCCGCATGGTTAACAAAACGGTGCCCAGCCCTCCTTGGCACGGCCAGGGCCACTTGAATTTACCAATGCGAAATCGGTATGAGGAATTGGGGGAGATAACTGATCGCAGCAGCTGGCAAAGGAGCTACAATTTTTACGGAATTGTGAGCATGCGCACAGCACAGTTTATCGACTGACTCTGGATGGATTATCTACGACTCTGGATGGAGCCATCAGTCGCATTGAAAGGTAACGTCGTTTCCGTCATCAGACACCTTTGGAACATTCTGTTGAGGTTTCTTTGCATTGACGGTACCAAACTGTCTTCAGAAGCGTGTGCATGGTTCGCACACAGGTTGGTCGTTTTGGAAGGACCTCGTAGCTGGTCACATTTGTGTGATCAGCTGACATGTAAATGTTATAAATATGTTGTAATACAATTAAACTGTGGGTCATTCCTCCACCGTTACTCGACCTTGTGTTAGCACGTTATTTTCTAGGCCTATCTCGGCCACTAGGGTCTAATATTTAACAATGGCAACGAGAGTCATGGATTAAATTTGACATTAATATTAAAATCCCCTTGCCTACTCCTGCTTCGGTTTGCGTTTAAGATAAAATTTCTAATTTTGGCAAATTACAGTAGTTCCATCGGTGGGGATGGATTTTATTTGTTCTAATCTTTGTTTTGTTTTGCTGCGTACTACAGCTTGGAGTGGTTCTGGCAATCTATATAACAAAGATCGTAGTGTTTGTTTGTTTGTGTGTCGCCAGATCACCGAGATTTCTACTCTTAATTCTTATTTCTTTTGTTTGTGCGTCCGCAGTGGAAATCTCTATAATCTTATTTCTATTGTTTTTTTGTATCTCTGTCAAACGGAATTGTCTGTATAAGTAATGATTCGAACAGTGTTTTCAAACAAAGAGGCACAGTATTGGAGACGTCACAATACTTTCACGCAAACGGGATCTAGGCCTCTTTGTCTCTTAACCCTTGATCTAACTAAATCTAATGAAAGCTTGAGGGACTGCTGATGGGAAATCACGGTATTTATTGCAAATGTGAACTCATTGTTTTATAAAACTGGCAATATACTGGGGGCTGCCCTAGGCCTGGGCTCTTCGAGGATTGTAATGCTGATTCCAGAGTTGGAAAAATAGTGCCTGCCCTTTTCTTTCGGACGGTGCCCTCTCCCTCCTTCACCCCCCCCCCCGCCCTCCCCTCTGTGTTTTTTGTGCGTCGGTGAACGCGCTTGGTCGTAAGTGACTTTCAGATAAAAATGTAACAATGCTGGAATTGAATAACTTTCTTACAATGAAGTGTGAGAAGTCAGTGTTCTTGCCGGCGGTCGCAGATACACTAGCGTGGTCCGTGATCTTGTATTCTCACCCAGCCAGTCTTTAATACAAACGAATTGCTTTGTTAACCCTTAAACTTGTGATTTACTAGTCGAAAGCACGAACAAAGTTCGGGCAGAAGCGTGCATGTGTGTGGTTACAAATGCCCGAAAACTACTGGCCTTAATAACTAAGCAGCACGACAAAGGTTCTTCCCCTACTAAGTCACGTATCCTACAAAATCCTTTTTTAACCCTATTAGCAACCTGCTCCTTTGACCTGCTCCTCTGACGATCTCGGTTTATTCTGCCTGCGTTAGATTACGGTAGTCCCTTCTACTCCTGCGTCATCCCACACACAGATCCACTTCTCCCTACTGGCCGTCTCTGTCCTCCGCTCTCTCTTTCCCCCTCCCCCAACAATCAAGGGTCGCAAATATTCCAACTTCGGCCGGGAAAATAACTATGGCGAATTAATTACAATTAAGCGTCACTACACGTAAAACGTTTCACCACCACATTACAGTACAATCTCTTCGCCACCAGATTACAGCAGAAGGAATGCAAACCATTCCCCACCCCAACCCCCCCACCACACAAAAAAAATATGGGCCCAGCCACGTTGCGCCAGTCTCTTCTGTGTTACGCAAGCTGGCCGCCAACTCCAACCCCTCCTTGCCTCCACGTAGCGTCAACGCAATTCCCCGCGGCGGCAATATTTTTGTTTATTGGAATTTGTCAGAACAGAGGCAAACGAAAATTACAAACACGAAAAGCAAACGTGAACCGAATGAGAACTGTGAGCAAAGCTAAGCAACCTCACTCGGCCTTTTCAAGTGTGTGTACCATATCAGAGGTGATGGCATTGAAGTACTTACCGCACTGAGTGAATTTGAAAACTACATTTTTCGTCAATTTTCCTTGATGCGGGCTATGAACCCAGCCCAGAATGGCTCGTTATACTATCACAACATTGTCTCCGTTATTAACAATGCAAATCGTTATTGTACAAATACGTTCGACGATTGTTCGCCAACAATGCACTAATACTGCCCTTTATTGCAACAATCAGTGGCGTAACAAAGTGTCTCTGGGCCCATAGGCAAAATTGATGGTCGGGCCCGCCCCCATTTATTTGCTCCCCAAAGAGGGGGGGGGGCTCCAAATCATTGACCTTTTCGACTATCTTGGTCAAATGATACACATACTGTGCATTGTTTGGTAGGTACGTTACCCGAACAACCAACAACTTTTCAGGCCAAAGAAAATTACTTCGTTATGCAAACAAACAATAATTTAATTTTAATTAAATTTAATTTTTAAATATTATTAATTATTAATTAATAATAATTTTAATTTTATAAAAAAATCCTGTCTTGTGGTATTTTTTAGCCTACTTACTGATAGAGGCCCTAGAAAGGGATCGTGAATGCTTACCCATTGCCCTAAAAAAGTAATTGCGAGACATTACCAAAGTAAACACGGGATTTATTCCCGTTTCAGGAACACAAAACGTTAAGGGTTACATTACTTACATTCTATTTATTTAGGTCTAAAAGTTAGGCCAACCTTCTCGGTCGGCAGCTAGTGAGGAAGTAACTTCCAGGCGGAAAAACGTCACTTCCCTAGCAACAGGGTCAAAGTTCTGGTTGTGAACATCTGCCCATGTGCAGATGTTTCCACATCCTGGCACTGAACTATTGGCCACTGCTGGCTGCTACCACAGTGGGCCTTAAGAGTGCTCTTCTGTCTCCAACACTTACCTGTCGAATTATTACAAGCTTTGCGTAGTAGCTACACTATTATACTTGTTACATGGGAACTTGGACTTGCTTATAACATATTGCACTTTGACCATGACGTTTACATGCCGTAGTTAGTTGAGGCTCTTAAGGCGATACTTTCGGCATGCTTTCAGTACCTTCCTAAACCACCGAACAGAGCGAACAGAACGCACCACTGTTAGTGACAGTTTGGCTCCAAACTTGGCCTCGCGCGTGCGCAGTGATGTTGTGCCAGCCGTTCAGTACCTTCCAAAACTACAACACAGCTCAACAAGCTCAGCAAAGTATTCGATACGTCATACCTACACCGCGACCAGACCTGGCTGATGGATTTGACCAGGATTGGCTAATAGATGTGACCCGGCGAGAGCAATGCCAAATTGTGAACCATCTCAGGGAGGTGGTTTGCTGAACTGGAGGTTTGAGCATGCCCGAGGGAACAGTTTTGACGAAACAGATTCATCGCTGACGATGTTGACGTCAATCAAGCCGCATCAACATGGATATTACGAGGGAATGATCCAAACTGTCACCAACAGTAGTGCGTTTGGTTCGCTCTGTTTGGTCGTTTAGGAAGGTACCCTTTCTTTAATGCAAAAAGATCAAAGATTTTGTCCATGTCCATATTTCGACGCCTGGCGGGCTTCCTGGCAACCCCCGAGCTGTAGGGGCCCGTCCGAAAGCAATGCTTTTATCTAGCCTACCTGTCTGTTACGCCACTGGCAACAACGCCGCAGAGGTATTTGTCCAGATCCCAAATGCTCATCATCGTTTTGCTCCCCGTTAGCAAAATGTGATATTAGATTTGGCCACTGCTTTGTAATCTTTTTTAATTTGTCCAATTTTGTTAATTTCCCAAAATATTTTTGAAATTCTATTTGTCGAGAGAGAGGTTATGTAATGTTTTTTCGACTTCTCCCAAGGAGACTATGAAGGGTATATTTCTTTATTTCTTTCCGTAACGCCACTCCTCCTCTCCACATTTTGTGCAGCGCGAAGCAGAACAAGCTGTTGGTTTCGCTGTCTGTATGTCTGCAAATACGATGCCTTTTGAACTAAGGACGGGTTTATGCACCGGAAACTAGCTCTCTTACTAGTTTTTACTTGGTGAATGCTAAATATGATGGCTGCTTCTCGCCTTTATCATGACAATAACGCAGACACAGATTTCTCCTCGGTGTACGATGCCTGCAACATGACAGAGTCGATTTACGACAAGAAAAAATTTTTACAGCTGTATACCAGACGACGGACTGATTTCTAAATGCCGGCATTCGATGGTTTGTCTTCGATACGATAACCCCGAAATGAACACCATGTTGGGTTTTGAATTTTCGCTGCGAGCAGCTATTTATTCTACAGTAGTGTGGTTGATTGATATCAAGACTTTCAAAGGCTAACCCATTTTGGAAACTTAGCGGCTTCTCTTATACACCACGTTTGGTTTTGGGTGGATATCACAACTTTCATGGGCTGTGAATGTACAAAAGGTCACACGGTATTATCGTTACCTCTATACCTTTTTTTCTGGAGGAATTTTATGTCTACACATTTTCTCATTCATAATTTTCACATTTGACATTGCTCAATTAACCGTTACATCAGCCAAATTGTCACGCTTCGGCTTATTGCATGTGCCTAGCTTCACATGCATAAGTTTGTTCAATCACACTTTTATAGTGTCTGTAGCCTATCTTGAGTTCTCCGAAGAACGAACACGGATAATCGATTGTATGTTTTCAGTTGCAGAGTGCCTTATTGATATCCAAGATGGTTACAAAAACAATGGCGGCCATCGATTAAAGCCATCCCATCCAGGAAGACGTAGCCGCTCACAAAATACGTGCAGGACTCAAGATACACCGCGCACCCTATAAGCACACTGGCTAACAAACGCCGATTTTTGACCCCTTCGCACACTTAATCTGTTCATCTCCCTCCAGTTGCTCGTTCCGAGTTAATGTTAATTACGCAACGAAGCTGGAATTGCTCACTCTGTCACAATTAACTTTATCTACTTGGCCGATCGTCTAATTAGCGGCGCCACATTAGCATGTGTCTAGATTAACAAGCAAACTTGGCACGTTACTAAAACATACTTCTTTAAAAAAAAATTACTTTTTTTCCTGCTTGGTTGGACCCTGTGCTCACGATCTACAACTCTTCTTGCAATGGAAGACTCCCAGTCACTCAGCGCGATTTGTTGTTTTTGTAAGCCGCGCTTTACAACAACAATGTGTTCTAACAATTAAGTAATGAAACTATGCGCGTATAACACTTAAGCATGTTATAACAGAGCAGTGATATTTACCGCCATATTGTCACCAGATTGGCACCAGTATGGGTTTTGGAGGGCATAACTACAAGGTGCTCTACATAAAAATGGAGGGAAAACAACCGAAGAGCGGATTTCTTACGCTTAAAATAACGTTGTTTTCTCCAAGAACAACAATCACGCGTTTTAGGTCTAAGAAATCACTCTTCACAGCATCAGCTTCAGTATGACGCCCTTCTGTTTCTCTCTGCAGTGCCCCTTGCAGCTAACCCATTAAGGCTCCAGAATAGAGTTATATGCAATAATACTACGTCGTTGACATAACGTAGTAATATTGTGTATAACTCTATGGTGGAGCCAGTAACTGGTTTAGCTGCAAGGAACACTGGAGGGGGAAAAGAAGGTCGTCTTATTGAAGCCAATGCTATTAGACTGGGTTTCTAAGCCTATAACGCGCGATTTTTGTTTTGACTAGAAGTGCCGTTGGTTTCCGTTACATTTTAATCTAGTGCACCTTGTAGCTATTACCTCCAAATGGTGTCTCGTAGCCAATATGACGTCACTTGACGCTGCTCTATAAGGTCATTAGTTAAAAGTTAGTCAGTCTCCTAGTAGCCGCCTTTCCACTTGACGGCGACACACTATTGTGTGTTTAAGTAAAGCCAACGTGGTGTCAAAAGCGCGATGCGATTGGCTTCATTTGCCTAAGTGCAAGCATGGAACTTGCTCACGTGTGATATAGTGTGTCAGTCCATGGTGCAAGCCCATGGAGTTTTAAGAGTTTTAAACAGTAAAATAGTAATGAACATGAAGGAGCTTCCCAGCCCTGAGGCCGCTAATAGTAGTTATCAGGAGCGCAAAAACACATACAGAGTAGCCATCAAGTGCTGGTGAATCAGGAGCGCACGCGTGGGTTTTTTCTTAGCGCATGAAACGTTTTTTATGACATTTTTTATGACGTTTTTTTTTTGTTTAAAACAAAACAAAAATTCCAATCACACATCTGTTCTTACACCAAACATTTCCTGGAGCCGATGGCCATATCAGCTCTTTGCTCCATTCGCGTAATCACCTTGAAACGAACGAATCTGAAATAAGGGTCGTTCAGAGGCATGTCGCAACTAAAAACTTGGATCTAAAATAAATAATAACTTTTATCAAATGTGCAACTTTGCACGCTGATCCTGGCATTTGTAAAACTCTTCCATTGTTGTAGCCGTGCTTTAAGTATCAGTTAGACAACGGCGTTCGGCAACATTGCGGTAAGAAAGCCGAGGTCGATCGATTGCCTTGCCGAACAACGTTGTCTAACACACTTGTACAACGAGACCATTGTTGCAAGTCGCGTGCAGTCTCAAATTCCTGAAAGCCGACTCTATTGTGACTATTTGTTGTCGGTGGCCAACATAGACGACGATTTGTTTGATGATTCAGACACAGATGTGTTGCTGTCTCAAATTCCTCTAAATGTGGAAGGTGAATGTGTTTTGTACGCTGCTGATTCGCCAGCAGCCTCAGGTAGTGTTAATAATCTTTGATTTTTCTTTGGGTTCCGTGGCGTGCAGTCTTCATGGTAGTAATATTGCACGGCACTCTAGTCCAACAATGATTTCATTGTTGCAGCCATGCATCTTCACGAAATTAAAAAGGGTTAAAGGGTTTAACGAGCGTTAACCACTCCTGGTCATCTGCCCGAAGCCCTAAGGCCCTAAGGCACGCCTACAACAATGGAAGAGTTGTACAATTTCGTGAAGATGCACGGCTGCAACAATGAAATCATTGTTGGACTAGAATGCCGAAGACGTGCACGCTGTACCGTGCAATCTTACTACCATGAAGATTGCAATGTGCCACGGAACCCAAAGAAAAAACAAAGATTATTAACGCTACCTGAGGCTGCTGGCGTATCAGCAGCGTATACGAAACACATTCACCTTCCACATTTAAAGGAATTTGAGACAGCAACACATCTGTATCTGAAATTCTGAATCATCAAACAAATCGTCGGCTATGTTGGCCACCGCCAATGTATATAGCCACAATGGAGTCGGCTTTCAGGAATTTAAGACTGAACGCGACTCGCAACAATGGTCTTGTTGTAGAAGTGTGTTAGATAGACAACGTTGTTCGGCAAGGCAATCGATCGACCTCGGATTTCTTACCGCATTGTTGCCGAACGCCGTTGTCTAACTGATATTAAAACGTAGATATTGTACTCCACAACAAAATTTAAGCTACTGACTTCGTTTTGTTTGGTAAAAAAAAAAGGCATCGGCCGCATCAGAAAAATTAGGTATGAAACGTAACAAAAATCACCGCCCGCTCGTGTCAATTTTTTTGAGTACCACTCCTGAGAACCAGTTAATTAATTTTTAGCGACTTAATTACTTTGTATTAATTTTTCAGGTCAGTACCGTTACGCAATGAATGTGATGTTATAGTGCCTCAATCGTAGTGGGTGACGTATACAAACATAGCCTTTTGGTTGTCTTGGGTCAGAATACAGGATAATGCAATAACGAACTATAAACTTACCTAAAAAGATGCCGAAGTAGTAGACTTGACTCCTGACAGTAAAGGGATCGAGTCCTCATACTGCGTGAGGTTTAATAGAGACAGAAAGATGTCCTTACCACCCCCGCAACTTGTGACGTAAGCCTGCACCTTCTGCATTTCTGTTACGAAGAACTGAAAGTTAGACCGGGAAAATGTCAGCCATTCGTGACGAGCCTTCAAAAAGCAATGTCAGTTTCAGCATTTCGTCAGCGTCTTGTCAAGCAGCCACGGTACTTTACGGCATTTCCGTGTAGTAAAATTACAGGTTATAAGCCTACGTAACTTGTAATCAAAATTGCAAAATGGATTCTGTCGACTACACTACAGTACATCTTGGCGCCACGTTTCCTTTGAAATTGCGGCTGGCATTTTAACAACTGAAAAAAGAGGCATGCTTACGCTTATAGTACTTTTAATAATACTCGGGTAGGGGAGCGTTTATAAATTAAAAGCAGCGAGCAGCACGCTTCTCTTGGTGGACGATGATCGTGCTAGCCACCTGTGCTCGACGGGACAGTCGGCACAACCCTTCTGTGACATCACCGCGCTAGAGAAGTCGCCGCTCCGTTTACGCGAAAGCTTGCTAATAATGCTGGCCGTCATCTTCGGTGCAACTATGCTGTTTCTCAAGTTCACACTTCTACATCGGCAAGATTCAATGCCATACGACTGATTACCACTGCAATTAAGATAATTCGCCATTTTTTTTAGCATTCAACCTTTTAGCACACCGCGTTTTCCTTTCTTGTGGCGTCGATAGAGCAGTGACATATGCCGCCATATTGGCACCAGCTTGGCACCAGTATGGGTTTTGAAGGGCATAACTACAAGGTGCACTACATAAAAATGGAGGGAAAAACAACGGAAGAGCGGATTTCTTAGGCTTAAAATAACATTGTGTTCTCCAACAACAAAAATCGCGCGTTTTAGGTCTAAAAGAAATCACTCTTAACAGCATGGGCTTCAGGATGACGCCCTTCCGTTTCTCTCTGCAGTGCCCCTTGCAGCTAACCCATTAAGGCTCCAGCATAGAGTTATATACAATAATACTACGTCGTGTCACTGCTCTATTGAATTCGTTGATGCCGCCATTTTCCTAACGCAGAATGCAACAAGTAAGCGTGAGAGTGTCGCCGTAGATTAGAAAGAATCCAGGCATAGAATCTTACTTCTTCCAGTTAGATGGCCGTCTTAAGGGCAATAATGTTTTGTCTTCGTGCTGCTTCGAAGGCAACAGCATTAGCGGAGATATTCGTAGCCAAAATTACCTCTAGGGCCATGCGATGGCTGGAAGAAATAAGATGCTATATCTATAGTTAAAGACGCCAGTTCACTTTTCAATTCCTAGATGCAGCACGGTAGAATCTTCGAGCAATATAAAGAAAATAGCGGTAAATTAAAAAGAGAAACAACACTTCGCAACAGCGCTGCGATTTTCATGAACTAAAACGAGATCACGTGACCCACATCAGCCTATTGGGTGACAGAGAATCTGGAACATGGATGCTGTGTTTAGAAGATGGGCAACGCTATCGAAATGGTGAATCGGCGCCTTTAACTTTTTAGTCCATGGTGTCGCTCGACGCTCACCGATCTGGGTCCAGTTGATATTCGTTTGACGCTTGAAAATACCAAAATGCGAGCGTTGCTTCGCCTTCTTCGTACTTATAAACGCTTACGCTCAAGCATTAGGCATCGGAAAAGCTCTGTTTTCAAGCGCCGAACGTCACGCGTGTGCGTCGAAATCAACTTTATAAACGAGCACTAGCCTAACAGATTTTGTTTTCTTGGTTTCAGCTCATGGGTTGATCTTGGCTTCACAGTTTCAACGCAAACATTACGTCAGTGTTAAGGTTTCACGTCAGGTGACAGTTTCGTTTCACGGTTTCAGTTACATGATCGTCTCGAAACAAATCGTTCAGAGGCACGTCACAACTAAAAAAAAAATTGCATCTAAAGAATGACTTTTATCAAATGTATAACATTTGTAAACTCGCGTGAAATTTTATTTAGTACCACTGTTGAGAACCACTTAATTAATTTTTAGCGGCCTAAAGACAGGGGCTCGTTGTCGCTCGCGCATCTAATGGATACAGGATATATACATAACGAAAGGGGCGAAACCAACCAAAATTCATATTGTAGAAGCGATGCGTAACTGCGTGCCTACAAGGTCAAAATTGCTGCCATCGGATGGTTGGTGTTGCGTTTAAGGACCGATATTGAAGTCTTTTTTACACCATACTGCGTTGCCGCGCAGTCGCGAGTAGCCAGTGTGGTTAGGGCTTTACGCGGTATTATAATCTCTGAAACTCACGTTCGAAGTCATTATTTATACTATTACGTTGTCTAGAGCGCTCTGAGAAGCGAGGTAAAAATCCCGCCCATTACCGGAAGTTAGGGCGCGTTTATGCAACAAGGCCTTCTCGCCAGCCGAACGCTATTTGCTAGGCAACCGTTATTGATTTACGATTAATTTCCCGTTTCTGTTAAATGAATGCGGTAATAAGCAACAAATTTTAAAATGTATTATACATAACAACAAGGAAAAAGAATAAAGTGCAACAGTCATTTTAAACATTGGTACAACATTGTTGCCATTTCATGCTATTTCCACAATTTTCTATTCTCGCTGAAAAAACAGCTTCTAGAAGTGATCAAACGACGGCAGAATAAATAGCTACTCGCAGCGAGAATTCCAAAATCCAACATGGCGTCCATTTCGGCGTTGTCGAATCGAAGACAACTCGTCGAATACCGGCATTCAGAAATCTGCCCGTCGTCTTGTACAGCAGTAAAAATTGTTTTCTAGTTGTCATAAATCGACGCTGTCATGTTGCACGCGTCGTACTTCGTGTTGCGAGGCACGAGGAGGAGATTTGGTTCCGCGTTGTTGTCATGGTTACTACGTATAGACAACTTGAAAGCCACATTCTTCGGTAAAGGCGAGAAGCAGCCAGCAGATTTAGTATTAACCAAGTGAAAGCTAGTAAGCGAGAAATTCGTCGTTGCGTAAACGAGCCTTTAGACTGGGATAGCAAATACTGAAAAGCTTCTGAGATCGCTCTGGACTACGTAGTGGTACGAATAACGACTTCGAACGTGAGGTAAGTTAACAGTAAAGACGTTCAGCGTGAGTTCCAGTGATTATAATAGTGAATATAAAAAAAAAAGTGGTTTGTTCTACGGTATGACTTCTGACTCCTTTTGATTATATCCCCCAAAACCAAAACTGGTATAAGAGAAGCCGCCACGTTTCCAATAAGGGTCGGCCTTTGAAAGTAGTGATATCATTCAACCAGGGAAAACCCGCCAAGGTTGATCCTATTTGCCATGTTAATCGTACCTACTAATAGTTCGAAAGTTAACTGAAAATTAGAAGTGCTAGTAGCGGTCGCAATCTTCAAGTTTTCATTTAACGTCCAAAGTATTATTCAGTGCGATTGAGCTTGGCTAATAGAATTGACCTTGGCGGCTTTTTCCTGGTTGGATGATGTCACTACTTTCAAAGGCCGACCCTTTTTGGAAACCTGGTGGCTTCTCTTATACCAGTTTTGGTTTTTGGGTGAATATCGCAACTTTCACAGGCATGTGAATGTACAAAGATTCCCACGGTCTAATCGTCACCTCTACCTTTTTTGACTGGAGATATTTTATGTGTATATACACTTTGTAGCTAAGCGGTGCGCGAGCCACGACGTGCCCCTGTGGTCTTAACAGCCACAGTTTCACTGCGACGATGTGTTAGCGTGGCATCACCACTGCTTTGAAATGTATTGGCGTACTCTTGTTGACACCGATACAGTACTATTTTTTTATGTAAAAAAAAAAAAAACCGCGGCCATACTTTTACAGGGCAAAGTGCGGGTTCAATACTTAACGAAATTCCATGTGTAATAATAATCTACCCCATAACAAAACTTACTAAGGATTCCCGCCTAGCTTTTCGGCCGTGTGAAGTCGTGATATCAAAGACCAAGATTTTTCGCCAAGCTAATCCCACCGAATAATAGTTCGAAGGGAGGTTAAATGAAATATTGAAAAAAAATCAATCGGGTTGTTTAGACGTCCCTATCCCCTGAACCAGTTGACCAATTAGAAAAGGCCTTATGGAAAGGGTACATCTACGGAGCAATACTTGTAAATTAAGCTAAGAACCAGCTTTAATCACCGTATGGAAGAATTTATTTTCGTGAAACAAAAAATAGTGTTAGTAGCCAGTAATTAGACAAAAATCAATGCTATGTAGGTCGTTTTTACAACAAGAAAACGTTAAGCTGTGTCACTAACAGTGACTTTTATATTGTCAAACGACCAAAGTCTCCCGATCCAACAAGTTTCAGCCTTTTCTGTCGCATTGTTATTTATCCTCAGATGGCTGAAAACCGCCAAACTACCTTAGCTGTAACGACACAAGTGTCTAGTGGTCGCCATGCTCACGTAGTATATATATATATACATATATACAGGGTAAGTCAAAAGTATCGCCCCAGTGGATTTTGCAACCGCATGAGTAGATTTAGCCACCAAACAACCATCTATCATTGGTCACCAAGAAGGGGGCTACATACTAAGATCATTAAGAGGTGCCCCCCCCGACCCTGCCCGTCTTAAATAAATTGTGCACTTCCGGTTCCTTTATAGGAATAGGGCAATGCTCCCAATTTAAGAGATGAGCGGGCAGTCAATTCATGGGGAATGCAGAAAACAGCATGCAAATCGGTCAACAATAGCACGAGCTATGATCAAAACACATCATGTTGGCTTGAATGCATAAAATAATACCCTGAGCAATTTGTGTGGATTGGTTGATTGCATGCAATAAAGTGCAGTAGGGAACAGCAAACATAACGAAATTGATTAGGTTTAGGCTAGCACATGTTTGTGCAGGTGTTTGTAGCACATGTAACAAGCTAGTGTTCGACCTTGAACCGCCTGTCGCGGTTCAAACATATATTTCAACAAATGTGCTTTCTGCCACAGAAACTGTCTCGGCAACAAGTGACTGGTGCCTCTTTTCCCGAGATCAGTGAGCAAGAAGGAAGTCCTTTCTGTGGGCACTTCCGGGAATAGGCATAGAGATCAAGGTGCGCTCTCCCCCCCCCCCCCCCCGCCCCTGAAGTAAATATTCCACTTCCGGTTCCTATAAGTCGAATTCTTTGGCTTGAAGTTGAAACTGGGACGTTGTTGCCCTGAAAAGAAGTTGAAATTGGTACATTGTTGCCTCGGCTAACAATTTGCTCTAACAATTATCCTTCTAACTAAACACCGTGGTAATCTCAAGGGCAAGTATTACATGACGTCACGCACACTTCTTTTTCACACGGTACGCATCGCTTAAGCTACAGCGAAAGGGAAGGAAACCAAGAGGAGAGGGAGAGGACGAGACAAAAGGAGGAGAGGAGAGGGGAGGGAGAGGATTGGCGGAAAGGGGGAGTGTTACACAAACAAAAATCGACTGTTGCAGTGAACGATCAGGCAGCACCGGGAAACAACCACGGGTCAAACAAATCCCCGGGCGAAGCCGGGTACGATGCTAGTACTATATGTAATCTGGATGTTATCGTTTACCATGGCGGGTGACACACGAGCGTGTGTCTTAATCCGGTAGCAACTCAAGTTTGGGTCTTTGACCATTATTCTGCGTCCTCTCTTTGGCCTTGACAGCGGTACAGCTACCGTTGAATTTATATAATAATAATTTGTCACGATAGCAACAGGTCTGGCAAGGACCCTATCGCTAACAGTCAGCCTCAATTAAAAACAGAAGACAATCATAAATAATGATACAGATTGGCCAAGGGAAGGTGAGCGGATTAGGTATTGGGACACAAATGCCTTACCACCAAGGTTAGACCGGGGCTACCAGGGACTCTATGGCATCGCCAAACGTGTTGGACACGGGAGGTGTAGGATCGGCCCAAGTAAAAAATAAAATCCAGATGAACAAATGAAACCGTTAAAAACCAACATTATATAATACAAAGTATGGTTATGATAAGTACTAAAAACAAAAGCATCCTCAAAATGGGAATTGTTACCAGCTAAAAATGAATAAATAAAAAAATAAAAATAATAATAATATAATACAATAATAGAGTTAGCCCAAAGGACAAGGAGACAGGCTGGATACAAGATTGCTAACTCCGTTTCCGGTTGGGGTGTGGTTAATAGGTTCGTTTGAGAAATTTGGTAAGGGGTTGGTTGGTGACTAATCGTCGAAAGGCTGAGACAGAGGGGACAGCCACCGTCTCCTCACTAAGCGAGTTCCATGGCTCGATCACTCGAAGAGCGAATAAGTTTTTTCTGATGTCGGAATGTGGGGTTGCACCAGATAGCTTGAAGGAGTGACCTCTAGTACGAGTTGGTGCCGAACAATCAAAGAGAGGAACATCAATGGGCAACAAACCCCTGACGATTTTAAAGGTTAAAGTTAGGTCGGTCCAGAGACGGCGTAGCTCCAAGGGCTGGAGGCCAAGCCGTGTCAAGCGGTCGACATGAGGAACGTCGCGGAGGCCGGGTATACCACGTGTAAATGGTCGTTGCACCGCCTCGATACAATCGATGTCTTTAAGTAGGACCGGCGACCAAACTGGGCTTGCATACTCATGTAACGGACGAACATAGACTTTGAAAGCCCAAACCAAATTAGCGATTGAAGATTTAGTGAAGCAACGTTTCACGAGTGCCGTGCGACGATATGCCAAAGCCGAAATCTTTGCGCAGTGTAATGATGATTTACGATCCTTTTTAATTAATTATTTTGTACTCGTTTTTCGTGGTTTTCCTGTTCGTAGTCACTCTTTAACCGAATTTATAGAGGAAAGCTCTGATAGACGGAAGTGCGTCGCAGGAAGCAAATTGAGACAACTGGCTGTTTACGGTCAATAAGTACGGAACGTAATCGTGTCAAAAAAAATACTTAATTTCAATCCAATAACTTTCTTCAGTCCTACGATTGGATAAACCTTTTTTTTTAATATTATTATTATTTAAATAGGCGTCTATTTCACCTTTAAGTATTAGGCAGAGGCAACCAAGCTTGGCTGACATGTACACTAAAAAAATCTTTTTGTGCAGATCGTGATGGCTGAGTGGTGGCAGTGCTCAGCCTACATGTTTAAAATAAACTAACTTCGATTAACCTTGACGTGTTCGTTAAAGGTCATCACCTTGATGACTCTGATCATCGTAGACCGTTTCTTCAAGTCGTCACTACAAATGGTTTCTTCAAGTCGTCAATGAAAGAATGTAGGGAATCCATAAAAAAATATGATAGGACCTTCCCCCCCCCCTCACCGGGCCCCAAACAAAAAGAAAGCAGAATTAAAGTCGGTTACTAAATGCAAAGCCGGGTAAAAAATATGCGAATATAAACAAAAGAAAAACTGTGATAAAATAGGTTCAACGTGATAACAAGGACCCAAATTGACAAAAAAGTTGGTGTGTTGCCAGACACTATTTGTAACAGCTTACACGTACGGCAACACGCAACTCACGGAGCCAGCACTCCGTAGTGCACCTTGCTGACATCATAGCTGTTGCGCGCCGCTAACTATCGAGTACACACGGAAGGAGGCCCAGCACCAACAGCCGAGTGACGAGCGAGTTCCATTGTCGAACCAGTTGGAACCTGACGGCGCGCCGCTAGCGAGTCGCGTGATGTAAAGCCTTAGGGTGGCCGCACACCAAAATCGAGAAAACGTCTCACGACAGGACATTTTGTCGAAACCTGTCTCAGCTCGCTGCAGACGTCCCCAAAACCATAGGAATGAGCTTGAGCGCCACACAACGGATGCGACGTTGTTGCGAGACGTATTTAGGTGTCTCAAGACAACAAAGCGAAGCTCCTTCTAGTTTCGTGTGGCGGGGTCTCTCCACCAGATGCGACGTCTCGCCACGTTTCGTCTTGCAACGACGTTTTGTCAACTTTTGGTGTGAGGCAACCCTTAGGCAAGACCTGTTTTTATATTCGATTTGTATTGTTTTCTTTTTTTTTTTTTGGGGGGGGGGGGGACGTTTCGCATTGTTTAATAATTCCCTACGTCTTTGCAATTTTAAATGATCAGGTAAAACACCGATGATCAGATAAAACACTGGTATTTAGAAACGTAATAACCTTGAACGGGCAGGTGAAGGCCAACTTAAATCTCATTTGCAAACGGCTCCTAACGAAGCTGCAAGTGCATTCAGGTTTTTTTGCATCGGAGACATTTTAAAGAAACGGTGGACACTGGTCCGTTACTTCTCTTTCTCCCGTACTCATCTTATCAGAACCCTTAACTCTGAAAGAATGTCAGCTTAAGAACGGTTCGGCCCTTCAGAGGAGTGATATCAACAGTGAGAAACGTTTCGTCCGGTAGTAATGTTCAAGCTTTTCTTTTAGCTGTGAAGTACCAGCCGGTAGTTTGACGAATATTTTGGTGTGCTGTTATCACTCCTTTGAAGGGCCCGACCATTCTCAGGTTAGCAGGACTTTTATTAGTTTTGGTTTTTGACGTTTTTTTTTTCTTCAATTCGTGGTCGCATTATTCATTTATAAATATATTTCTCATCTCTATAATCTTCGTAAATTAGAAGTTGAAACTGATTTACTGATTTATTGATTTTTTTTTTTGTGACTACCAAGGATTTTCCTTAAGCACGTTGAACGTTTTTTTCATTAACCGGGTTGTACGATCATTATGGAACTCTCTTCCTGCTCAAGTCGTTCCTGCTTCCTCAACTAATACTTTCAAAAATACCCTGGACACATACATTTCAAACCACACTAATTGACTTCACTTTCACCTTGACTCACCCCCCCCCCTCCCCATCTGCAACGGCACTTACCAAATGCATCGCATTAACTCTTTCATCAGCTATTCGCTGAGGATTATTATTTTTATTTTGCTTTGTTCTCTTCTTGTTTTCCCACTTTCTGCAGTTAAAAAAAAAAGAAGTGATATCATATCAAAAACCAAAACAGGTAAAAGGGTCCGCCTAGTTCCGAATGGTCCAGCCCTTCAAAGGAGTGATATCAACACACCAAAACATTCGCCAACTTAATCGCACCGAATGGACATTAAATGAAAACTTGAACTAGTTTTCATTTAACCTTCGAACTATTAAACGGTGCGATTAACTTGGCGAATGTTTTCGTGTGTCGATATCACTCCTTTGAAGGGCCGAACCATTCAGAACTTGGTGGCCCCTTTTACCAGTTTTGGTTTTTGATATGATATTAGTAACTATTAATGAGTTCGTGACAATTCGGTCCCGGACAATTCAGTCCGAGAAAAAAAAGACAACATACGGAAATTCGGTCCCAAGTCAAACATTTTTCGAAGTTAGAAATAAATAAAATTCCAGTTGAAATTGGAGGACCAACTATTACAAATATGATTTTTAAAAATTAAAAGCTTTTGTTGTGTGCAATGCCAGTTAAAAATTGAGGGAGTGTTTTCTGGAGTTTCTTCTGGAGTGTTTTCACGTGGAGGGGGAAGGGAGGTTTATGTTAGCATCTGTTATGATGGAGGGAGGGGGGGGGGGGAAAGACGAAGGGTCACGGAAGACCAATGTTCGGTAAATTATTTTAGCGCTAAAGTATTTTTTTTTACGTTTATTGACAACTAGACATTTTTTTTTTCCTGGTCATTAAGCCTCTACGTAGATTGGTGTTTCTATCTCACAATTGCTAAGATTTAAAATCGACTTCAACAATTTGGGCCAAAATTATCTGATATCTACCCCAAAACAAAACGTGTTAAGGATTCCAGCCAAGCTTTTCAGCCGTGTGAAGTCGTGATATCAAACGCCAAGCTCTTTCGCCAAGCTAATCCCGCCGACTAAGACTTCGAATGTTAAATGAAATAATTGAAAATTGCGCAGCAAGTTATTTTCATGTATTTCATTTAACCTTCGAACTATATTACTCGGTGGGATTAGCTTGGCGAAAGAGCCTGGCGTCTGATATCACGACTTAACACGGCCGAAAATGGTAGCACGTTTTGTTTTGGGGTAGATATCCTACTACAAGGAGCTCAACTAATTTTCATTTACTTCCATAAACCCACTTAAAAAACTCGAGTTACTTTTTTTTCGAGTTTTGACCGAGTTTTCGCAGGTTTATTATTTTTTTTACAAGGGACCGAATTGTATAGTCATACTACCAGTAACTTTGGGACCGAATTGTCCGGAAGCGAGTTGTCCTGAACCAAATTGTCATGGACCGCTATTAACTCTTTACTGCCCAATGGGAGGCGGCTACGGAACGGCAAAAAACTTAAGTCCCAACGCGCAATGCGAGCTCTGTGAGGGGTCCCCGGAGACCCCGAGCAAAGCGAGCAGCAACAGCCCAGTGGTTAGCGTCCTCGTCTTCAAACCGAATGATTGCCAGTTCGAATCCCACGACTGACCACACTATCATTCAGTTCGGCACGGGCAGAAAAGGGTTAACGAAGGATTTTTGTTGGCTAAAATTATTCCTAAGAGATGTCTAGAGTTTCGTGGTATCTTGCAGTTCCTGTCACAACATTCATACTTTCTTTGGCACGTTGCTTTCCCATGTTTCTGTTGACCGGACTACCACGGACTGTCCAATTTTGCAGAAACTAATTTCGCATAAAAAATTTCCATTTTCGCAGAAATAAATGTTTCTTCTGCCCAGCCTATTTTTAAGTATATACCTTTATTATTTTTGCAAGAAAAATTCTGCCACTCTAACTGTATAAGAATGATGGGATCGGTTGTCAGAAAATTGAGGTAACCGTGGTCAAACCGGGTTCCGCGTTTCACGATTGCTTGTGTCATATGCTTTAGGATTACAGAGATTTCAATGTATATAGTAGCACGCGAAGCACGGCCCCTCAGTCGGTGTTTCATACTGGTTAATCAAAAAATAATAATTCTGCCACTACCATCTTAAATGAAGGATTTGTCTGGATTTTTCTTTGATACGGGGCTACCAACACAAGAAGTCAGATTTTTTCCCTTCTAACCTGGGCCGTGGCCAATGCAGCTCATCAAGGGAGGGAGGGGGGGGGGGGGAGAACAGGTCTTAATTTTCTTCTGTAAATTTGATACTGTAAAAATGGACATAAATTCTGCGAGTTTGGAATTCCATTTTTGTAGAATACTGACCTTAAAATTTATTTCTGACAAAAATGATGTTTTTCTACGAAGCAGGATTCTGCAAAATTGAAGGGGACCGTATAGCAGCCACACGTTTTGTATTTTTTTTTGTCATTGTTTGTACTCTCATAGTAACTTTGTTACTGATTCTTTTCCAGCAAACTGTATAAATAAAATATGTCCCTGATCTCTAATCGCTGTATGCCGTCTAGCCATTTAAAAGTTAAAGTTGACTGTAAACGTACATGTTTGTGTCAGTCGGAAAATATCCATTTATTTTATGCATGTGATACAGTAAACGTGGAATAGGACGGCAGCTAGATCGTGCATCATATTCCGCATTTTAAATAGTAGTTTCAGAAATACCTGTACCTTTTTTTTTTCTATTTCCGTCGCAGATTACGGGTTGCAGTTGTTGGTTGTAGCTTCCTTCCTGCCAAATCCCTTTTTAATACATTGCAAACGTCGAAAAACAGTTTATGACGGGGGCGAGAAACCCAACGGCGACATGTTTACATCTTGTGTGTTTATTTAGCAGTTTATGGTGTTGTCTATTGGTTCCTTAGTACGAGCACACGTGTTACTAGCGCACAAGCAAATTTAGTTTCGTCGAGCGCACACAACCAGAATGAATCGTGTATCCAGCGCACAGGACCGCTCGCATGGCAAAAACTCGGCCGCGTGATGTCGCTGTTATTTCCTTGGGGAAGTCTTTGTCCACTTCTTTGTCCACCTGTTAATACTCAGCTGAAACCTGTAATTCGTTGCATTCAGTGTAAAATTACGTTATGCTAACATGTAAAGAATACACTTACTATACACTATATACTAAATTATACGATAGTAAACTG
This sequence comes from Lithobius niger, assembly GCA_023313725.1. Classification (NCBI taxonomy): domain Eukaryota; kingdom Metazoa; phylum Arthropoda; class Chilopoda; order Lithobiomorpha; family Lithobiidae; genus Lithobius; species Lithobius niger. The sequence continues at coordinate 53,681 of JAHWFP010135923.1, read as the reverse complement.
CATGTATAGTCAAAAGTTTGTATTTTGACTTGCGAAGTTTTTATCTTTCAGATAAGCGGCCGGGGACATTTTTGGCCAGTCGGCAAATCAGTTGGCAACATTACATAATTTTATTTTTGCTAGATCGAAATTATTTAGTCATGCCACCTTGACAAAACTACGACTGCGAGTGCTACTACGTTGTTATAGGAGAGTGCAAGCATTAGAATTGTTCCAGATTAAATGTTCCAGAAGTAAATGCCTCGCAGTAAAAGTAAGGCTTATGTCCCTTTGATGTCCAACAAATAAAGGTGAAGAGTAGGTTCGCTAAGTAAAGATCAGTTTGACAAACTGGCCGTCTAAACATCATGAAACTCGGTGTCAGGCTAGCCCTCGTCCCCCGGTACATTTTAAGCCCAACCACAAGTCCGTGAGACCTCTGTGAGCCGAGCTATTCGAAAGAAAAAAAAACCCTGCGACAGCCACTTCGAAACAGCCGGGGTTGTACAACCTCCTCGGAAAAGAATAAAGATGGATTACCTCATGTGTAAAAGTCATTTCGACAACAACTATCGAAACATGCTCAAACAGAGATATCGTGGTGGACAAAAAGGGTGACTGTGAAAGAAATCGAGGTCCCTCAAACCCTTTTTGAACTTGCAGCGAGTGGAGAAAAAGAAAAGACCTAACCAGCACTCGGCTACAAACGTCACGCTCGGAAAAGGTTTAAACACGGAAAGCCAAAGGCTCAACAAGAGTTAATAAAATCAGATGCAAACCTATTTACGTTGCCTTTTGGACTTATATCTTAGACTGCCTGAGCGGAGAATCGAACCCACGAACTTTGAAACTAAAGGCCGCGGTCCTACCGCTCAGTCATACTGACACAGCCAAAAAGAAACGTTCATACGCAGCATTTAACGTTTCCTTTTGGCCGTTTAAAATTTGAAGATCGGTTAACAGGTTCGATGTCTAGGTAAGAGCATAATTTTCCCAACAAGAAGATGAACAATAAGAATATTGTAATAACATTAAAATAGCGTTCATAAGGTCCTAGGCCTTGTTCATACCCACACTTTAAGCTATAAAATTTAATAATCGGTTCATTGCGTCGATTTCCAGGTGAGGGCCTGGAGGCCTGACGCCCGTGGAGGCCAAACGGGTTTGATTGTTGTCTTTAAAAATTGTAATGGGGTGAACACGACCCCACTACCCCAAATAACACGACCCCAAATACCTAATTTCGTTGGTCTGTGTCATTTGTGGGCGAACTATAGGTTTTCAAAGTTTGATGTTTAACTTGGAAGTCCATGCTGAAGCTTACATATCGTGGTCCTTGATGTTGACTGTCATCCACATTCCAGCGATGCAACTTTTTTCCCGGTTGCCAAACATATCAACGCCAACCTGTCAGTCTCCGTGTTAACGGGGGGGTTAATAAAATATTTATTTACGTCCCTGAATGGGACGAATTTATTTACGAATTTATTTTCAAAGTTTTAACGCACTTCTTTTATGTACATTTTTTCGTAGGACAAAAACTGTAACAAACAGCAGAAATAGATTTCCTTGACACTTTAATAAGTCGGCAAATTTCTGGTTGACACCCCTCCAAATTTTAGACTTGTCCACGTCCCTGTAAGCGGCTGTCAAAATTTCGATGAAAAATCAAATAAAAGCCGCCCGCTCACATGATAAATTTTGCTGACAATCTCCTGTTAAAGGGCAATTACATCCATTTTGACATGCATGTTTGACTTTTGGATCACTTACACAATAACTAAACACAAGAATTGCGGTAAGAATACGTTACTTAAGTCCGATATAACAATTTAATTGACTGCATCACCAAAACACGACACGGAGACCGCCATTGTTTTGCTGGAACGCTCAGAAATTAATGCCGACAGATGTCACTTTTCGATTTCGACTCGCAGCCCATTGAGATAGCTGTATTGACTGTGAGGAGCTCAAGCGTCTGACGGCCTTAGCTGGCCACTACACTGCCGGCCAGCTAAGGCC
>JAHWFP010135923.1:17583-51280 GCA_023313725.1 Lithobius niger | reverse complement strand
GGCCTTAGCTGGCCACTACACTGCCGGCCAGCTAAGGCCGTCAGACGCTGGAGCTCCTCACAGTCAATACAGCTATCTCATTCGGCTGCGAGTCGAAATCGAAGAGATCCGTCTGTCGGCATTAATTTCTGCGCGTTCCAGCAAAACAATGGCGATCTCCGTGTCGTGTTTTGGTGATGCAGTAATTAAATTGTTGTATCGGACGTACGTAACGTATTCTTACGGCAATTCTTGCGTTTAGTTATTGTGTAAGTGACCCAAAAGTCAAACATGCATGTCAAAATGGAAGTAATTGCCCTTTAAACACGGTGTTTTTTTTTTCGTTTGTTCACACTGACCAGATAAGAATGTAACACTGACTGAGGGGGCGCTCGCGCACTGTTATATACATTGAGATTTCTGTAATCCTAAAGAGTATGACGCAAGCAATCTTGAAACTCGGGTGTGGGCTCATTCTGCCTATGCGCTAGAAACACGGTGCGTCGTACCACGACACCATTCGTTTGAGGGTCTTGACCAGGATAGAAGAATATATAGGTCGTGCCACTCTTTCTCTCACAACGGTAAACATTTGGGACGAAAAACTACCTGCTTTCAGCGATTTACCGCCAGAGGGCGCTGTCGTCAAGTAACGGAAACGCAAAGCATCATGGGGATCAAAACTATTTAGCATTGCTAAAACAAATTGATCACGATAAGAATACAAAATTAATCGTTTAGAAATAATGTACCATCATTCAGATTAGGACGTTAAAATAATTTTAAGAAAGATCAGAACTGGCTGATTGTTTTACTTTTTAAAACCCTATATTCTCTTTAACTGTAAAACGTGTTGTCGTTACGAGTGGAGCTATAAGTTTAACACATGGTTTTGTGTTCCGAGAACGCCCGACAAGCGTGCTCATCGCCCTTTCAGGCTGAAGCATCATCCGTGGTTTATGCTTATTGTAACGATCTATATACAGTTTGAATCGAACACAGAATAAGTTCTTCTACTTCGGATGATGCCCACGCACAGTTTTTCGTCATTTTCCGTTAATACTGTCGCTATTACAATGGTTACCATGGCAATGATGCCGCCATTTTTTATTTCAAGTTTCGGCTCCTACGAGAACCAGACAAGTGCTGCCTTCTGGTGCCGTTGGTGGAAGCAAGTCTTTCTGTACCCCACGTTTTCAGATAAGCGTCACTACCTACTAATCTACCCTGGTCTTGACAATGGGCACGTCATGATGTTAAAAATCTACCGTATCATTGGGTGTCAGCATCTGACTTCTTCCGTCTTTCCAACAGTGTTTGAATCCATGGGTACTGTCGTAAAAACTTCCTACATTTCATACTGATGGTACTAGGATATCTTTTTTCGGTCTGATTAATTAAGCCCTCGAACGAGCCGCCTCAGCTGCTGATTTCTGCTGAAATCATTAATCAGTCAGTGGACGAGTAGGTTTGGTGCGATCTTTCCTGATGTCAAGCGTTAATATTATTTTTCTTTCCTTGTCGGCAGCGTGAAAAATCGCTCTTGCAGACATCATTAGTAACAATAATGTGGTCATCGTGGCTGTGCGGTGAGAGAGCTTAGCCTGGCTGCTGCAGGTTTGCGGATCTGGTCGAACGGGGACCTTGGCAAAGTACCCGCCAGGACTGCCGGCCAGGGTAGCGTGTGAGGCTACCATGCTCTTTCAGCGGTTATGGGAACAATTCTGGACAATTTTTCGGCCCCGACGATGATAGGAGGTTTCCTGGATCGAATCCCCGGATTGGCACCTCCCTTTACCAGATATTTCTTCTTCTCTAAAAAAGGAGTCTGGTAAAGTTCCAAATTGAGCCGGTTCAGTCATACAAGCATTAAATTGCTTCCGGTGACATAAGGCTCAAAAGAAAGTAATTTTAAAATAAAAATTGGTAATAATAATAACTGGCCAATCGCGCGAAGTGAGCAAGGTCAAATACTCTACTGAATTTGATTTTGTCTGGTTGTTTGTCTGTGTGCGTGTGTTTGTGTGTTTGGGACACGATTAATTTCGAAATTTTGCTCTGGTTTGGTAGAAATTTCATGACAGGGTTACTTCAGTGTTGCCAGAGTGGTCGATAACTATCGAATTGCTTGATATTTTTTTTTTCTCAAATCGTTAAAAGTTGATAAAGTTCTGTCATGTCGATAAAAGTCGATAAAACAAATTGAAATAAATGACCCAACACTAAAATGTGGACACCAGTTCACTATAACGGTGCCTTCTAGAAACCGTCCGAGATTTTGCGTGCACTTAGCGTGGAGGCTGCTCCATCTTGTTTTTAGGGGGTTTTTTTTGGCAACAAATGTTGGTAACAAATGCTGGGGGAATTTTAATTTTGTGTTTTGCCCTGTATTGGTGACCATTGCATGCATTCGCAGTATTTGCATGTATTTTAATCTGTATTTCGTCGATATTTGGTGTATATTTGGTCGATATTTGTACGCTGGAAAGGTCGATAATTACATTATTTTGATACATGTAGAACACTGGCAACGTGAGGAGCTTGCACGAATTCGAAGAAGAAATTCCTGTCTTAAATATTTTCGGAGATATTCGGGTTTTTCGTTGAATTGCTAATACGATTTTTATTAGCGGCAGTAAGGGAGCCCGATTTATAACGCTAGTGGCCCTGAGTGCTACTCGAACAACACAAAAGCCTTTTGCCGTAAATACCATAGAGAAAGTTCTTTTAGTGTGAAGAATGCAGAAAATAATTTGAACGCATTAATTGTGCCGTCACAAACCGGAATGATTCTCGTATTTTATTTATTTATAATTTATAATTTTATCATTTTCTAGACTAGGTGTCTTATAATTTTGCTTCGGCAATCTATTGGAAAAATTAATTTTAATTTGTACTGCATTAATCTTTTAGAATTTTGATCTCATAATAATTATTAGCAAACGACTAAAATTAGTACTGTGCACACACAGATAAAACCTCAAGGTCATTGTAGGCACGCAAAGGATCATATAGGAACGGGTCATTCTTAAATACAGTTAACAATATTCAACAGAAACTCTCCCAGACGCCACATGTTAAACGTATTTTTAGCAAGGGAAAGACTAACGGTAAGTAAATAGACCTTTGAGGCCGTACTTGATGTGGAGGATCTCAGAAAAATGACGCTGGGAGCCGGTGGGAGGTATATCCCTTTAAGTGTTAATGCCATAGTCAGTTATTGTTGTTGTTTTGTACAGCACTTCACTACAACAGGACATAAACCAGGTATTTCCGGGCCAAAATACCAGATTATCGTACCCTTCTTAATCTTGAAACTTCTATTATTTCTATTTATTGCCACCAAGTGCACAACCACATCCAACCCAACACCACACACACACACATTCCGAATATGCCTTTAGTAAGTGTCTGTTGTTGTGTCCTTAAAAACAAAATAACAAAATAAAAATAAAACGAGTGAACAGCGCAGGTTCACCAAGGGGTTACCCGGTTTCCAAAACCTCCCTTATGACATTCGTCTGGAACGCGCGGGCCTGGAGTCGCTGGAACTGCGCCGTCTTCGTGCAGACCTGTTTCTTACCGACAGGATTGTTCATGGGTTCCTTTCCGTCGATTTACCCTTTCTCGAACTTCATTCGTACAAGGCCACACGCGGTCATTCATTTAAGTTGGTGGTCCAGCCAGCTCGCACCGAGTGTCGAAGAAGCTTTTTCTCGTATAGGGTCACTGTGGTCTGGAACTCCCTTCCCGAGAATGTGATCTCTGCTCGTTGCCCCCTACACTTTAAGACATTACTCAGGGCATGCAATCTACACAATTTCCTTAAGCGTAAGAGCTACCGCTGACTTCATTTAACCACGGGACCAGTGTAAGTGGCACCTGCCCTTCTGTCTTCCCAGTCACTATCGTGGCTAAATCATTATTATTATTATTATTAGAATATAAAAAAAAAAATCGCAATTTTTGTCTTGGATTTATTTTTCGTTAATGCTCCGGAGAAAAAAAAACGTTTTATTTTATGTCCATGCTTCACATACTTAAGTTTGTTCAAACCCATTTTTGAGCACGGTGGCTAACAAATACAGATTTCATTCGGTTCGCTCGCTCAATCAGCGCATCCCCCTTCAGTTGCTCTTCCCGCTGTTAATGCTAATTACGCAATGAAGCTGGAATTGCTCAATGCTCACTCGATCACAGTTCAGTCTCATCTACTTGGCTGATCGTCTACCTGGCAGCGCAGCACTTGAATGTGGGTGTTACGTTTTTTTCAGGGGGGGGGTATATTGGCCGGGGGCATATTGGCAACGGGGGAGATTTTAGCCTGATACCAAAAAGATTTTACTGGAAAGTAGTCTAATATGCAGGAAAAGTCGAATGTTAACTTTCAGTGGTTGTTACTTCTTATTACTATGTTATTATAGCATTGTTAATTTTCCTCAGTTGCAATTTCCTAATTTTCCTCGGGAAATAAATTAAAATTTCCTCCTCGAACTACAGCTGTGAAGCAAAGAAGCATTTCCAGACTTAGGTTACTACTAAAAATATTGAAACGCTGTTCTTCCATAGTTTTCCCCCTCAATTTTAAATCTGCTCTCTGTGTACAAACTTGAAATTATTTTGATGTAACTACTGGATTCGTTAACTGGGAAACTACCAAGCAGTTAAAAAAAAAATTAAACCAAGCAGTTACTGGAAATATTTTTAAACAGTGGTCAATTGGGAAAAAAAAAATTAAAAAATTAAATCCTTTACGAACCCTGTTAGCAGTATGTTTAAAATAATGCAATGAATGCTGCTGCGGTCGTGTGCTGATACGTAAATAAACAGAAAATAAAAACGCTCCGACTTTGCAAATCGCTAGGATAGACGAGTGAGCATCACGTTTGTGTTCTGTTTTCGTTTTCAGTTAAAAACATCTGGTTATTATGTTTTAGAACAGCTGGAAAACACGTGCTAGTTGGTAGATTCCATCAGGAAGAAGTAGAAGACCTCGTTGGCATTGTCCGGGGATTGTCATTGTTTGGAGAGTTAAGGGGGGGGGGGGGGGCGCCTCATCGTTTACAGTGGGGCAGATCCTCCCAAAACCAAAACTGGTATAAGAGAACGGACGACGTATTTTGCAACGTAACACATATAGATATTAAAATTGGTTTTGTATCAACTGACTTGATGCATGGAAACCTGGTTTTAAAAGGGTGCCAAACATTCGTTTTTCTGAAGCACGGTGGTGCGTGGATTGAGCAAGCAGAGCGAGTGATATCCACGTAAAGTAAACTTTTTCAATGTGTGTCTCGGCTTTGCTCTCTCTCAATCTTTCATCTCTCACCTTCCTAGGGGATTACTTCTGGAGAAGAAGAAGTGCAAACAAACAAATCGTATGTTTTGAATGATATAGATGAAATGCAGGCGCGCTTAGGAATGTGATGGACGAATCAGCACATGATTTTGTGATGCTCTAAGAAATTACTGGAAGCATGGATCGACGCGAACGTAGCTCTCGGATGGCCAGACTGTTAGAATGATTTATGGTTATCATTTGTTTATGCAGTGAAGCCTTACAAAAAACGCGTACTGCACTGTGATCATTTGTTTGATCGTTTTAGACGTGGAATGTCTATCGCCACCACACGATTTGCAGTATGAAAGCTCCTCGAGTGTAGCGAGACGACGCGGAATGAGAGCGAGCGAAGCGAACGACGCCGCTAGTACGTTTGTAATGATGTAGTTACAAAAAACTGCTGCTGCCCGCATTTTACACAAATTTAAGAAAGAATTGAAATTTCTTACTTTCGGTACAATTTCTTACCGCTGGGTGCTGTGTCACAAAACTCGTTTGTAGTCAACTACTTTTTCATTTTTCAGATGTTTTATTTAGTTATTTATTTTTTTGTCACTTAGGCTCGAATATTTACCCTTTCGTAAAAAAAAGTAATTAGAAACACATTCACCCAAATTAACCGTTGTTAGAAAATTTTGCCTGACAGCAAAACCTAGTGGAACTAAATGGTTATCAAATGCTAGAAATTCTAATCCTAATTTTTTTTAATTCTATAAAATGTTGTATGAAACGATTTTCAATTGATACTTATACGTATATTTCAGTAAAATGGCCCGTTGTTGATATATCCCAGCGTAAAATTTCTTTAGTAATACCTTCAAAAATTTGATAACCATGTTTTGTTCTTTATATCCAGAACTTTTGGATGGACGAGCTACGTAATCTACAAAATTGCCAGCTGCGTGTTACAAGTTATGAAATTCGATAGTTGAGTGGTATAGGCATAGCATACCTTGTAACAAGCGCCCTCGTCAAAACCTGTGACACCACAGCTATTCGCTGGTAAAATTACTACCGGATGTTGCCGAATCGAAATCACCGTGGAGGAAAACCGTGACGATTCAAACAACAATGAACACTTTCCTAACCCCTCCGAACATCTCAGGAGAGCTGTCGCCATCACTCATCAATGTTCATAAAGGCATTCTTAATGTCCTGACCCTCAGCGTGACGTCACTAATAACACGTCCGACTCGTCAGCTTTTCGAAACAGTTTTTTACCACTGAATCTACAAACTAAAGATGGTGGACCTGTACCTTTTCTTCGCAAGTACTATTTATATAAACACTAGCTGAGGATTTGCAACACTGGTTAGGTATGATAGCTCACGTTTATGTCCATGTTCGATGAGTTAAGTTTCTTCAAATTGTTGCGCACACTCGCCAGCAAACGCTGATTTTCGTTCTCTTCGCTCACTCAATCAGCACATCCAGTGACTCAAATTCCCCCCTCCCTCACTGCCAATGATCCCCTCTTTCGAATGATCACTTCCATTATATTCATCCATGTTCATGTTCATGCAGGTGGAAATATCACCCCCCCACCCTCCTAGGCTAATACTCCCCACTTTCTAACGATCGCTTCAGTAGTAGGAAAATACCTTTTGGTGAACTGAGAGGACACGTAAAGATGGTCGCCCCCATGTAAACCGGAAGTGACGCCATTTTACAAGATGGCTGCCCCCATGAAAGCCGGAAGCGGAACCGGAAGTGCCTCCATTTTGAGTGACGTCAATGCCTGTCTTTAAAGGAACCGAAAATGCCACCATATTGAACAGTGGAACCGGAAGTGCCGTCATTTTGGGGTGTCCCAAATTGAGGTCGACCATCTTGGGGTGTTCAATATTGAAGTCCGCCATTTGAGCCACCGAGGTCTGGGGTTTACGGGAGGCCAGATTCCGAACCGTTTTGCTCTAGGACCTACCATTCCCGAATTATGGCCGGTTAATCGCAAAATGAACTCGGTGGCTGCATAGGGCACACTGGGGAAGCCGAATCCCGAGCCATTTCGCTCTAGGACTAGCAGGACTAGCAGACAGCGAGTAGAAATTGAGGCTCTACTCCTTAACTTGGAGGAGAAAATGGGGATGTCTCATGTACATGTTAAAATTGTTTAACTGTTGTGTAAATTTACCAAATTATTTTTTTGATGTGGCTAGGCCAATGTGACCACTCGAGGTTCTTCACTTAAATTGAAAACAACGAACCCCCATTATCAACCAGTGAGGAACTCCTTTGTACATAGACACTTACAGCTTTGGAATGCTTAGCCAGAGGACATTGTTTTGGCCCCCTCCGTTATTTAATTCAAAACTAATCTAGATACACACTAGTGTGTTGCCGCCAAGTAGATATTTTATTGTTGTTGGAGCTTAATTATTAGCGCGTAATTGTTAGAATGTAATTGTTGTCAGATGGCGGCTCACTAGCAGACTGTGTCTTTATACGTGATTTCAGCATACTGGTGTAAATTCCCCATGCGGTAGAAATCTTTGCAAATCGTTTGAATCAGGTGTCTTGGGTCCAGTAACAAAGAAAAACTCAACACGAAAATGTGGGAACGTGTCCTTCATGGAGAGAAAGTGTCCTCAATAACGTTGATTTATGTTACTGGTGACTAGTAACTAGCAACTAGTGACTAGCTAGTAACTAGTCCGCAGGTTCCCATGTTAATTCTCATAGGGTATAACGACACGTCTACAGCTGATTAGGGAAAGTTGCCAGATCTAAATTTCGGTAGACAGGTAAAGCGTCATATGGGGAAGTGCCTTTTTCTAAAATGGGGGTTGCAGCTAGAAGAACGTGGTCCTGGAGTGGCTCGTAAGTGCAAAATTATTGTTGTAACCATTATTTGTATTGTCATCCAACGGTCGATTATAACATGCTTAAGTGTTACACGCGTATCGTTTCAGTACCTAACTGTCAGAATTCATTGTTGTTGCAAATACGTGGTTTACTAAGAGACGGAGTATCTTTTATTGCAAAGGTTTGGTCGTTTTTTTCCCACCAAATCCAAATCGTTTTTCTTTACGGTACGCGAATTCAAAATGAATTATCTGCCCCACGACCCGAATAAATTTCTCATTACTGGTTCAAAAGGGTATCTTTTTTTCCATAGGAATTGATTAGGTCCTTGCAATTACCATACTGCTACGCTTGTTATTAATTTATTGGGAATGACAATAGCAAATGTGAAAATTATGGATGAGGACATTCATACAATAAAATACCTCCAGACAAAAAAGGTAGGGGTGACAATTACACCGTGGGATTTTTTTGTACATTCACAGACTTATGAAAGTCGTGATATCCACCCAAAACCAAAACTGGTAAGAGAAGTCGCCAACTTTCCAAAAAGGGTCGTCCTTTCAAAGTAGTGATATCATTCAACCAGGGAAAGGCCGCCAAAGTTAATCCTATTAGCCAAGTTAATCGCACCGAATAATACTTTGGATGTTAAATGAAAACTTGAAGATTGCTACCGCTAGTAGCAATCGTCTAGTTTTTATTTAACCTTCGAACTATTAGTAGGCCAAGTTAGGCTAATAGGATTAACCTTGGCGGCCTTTCCCTGGTTGAATCATAGCACTACTTTGAAAGGCCGACCCTTTTTGTAAACTTGGCGGCTTCTCTTACCAGTTTTGGTTTTGGGTGGATCTTGATCATTTCTACAATAGTGACACTATTTGTGACTTTTATGAATAATGTGAGTTTTTTATTCTATTTTTTTGAATTTAATGAATAATGTGAGATAAGATTTCTATTTACGAATTTGTTGAATAACGTGCGAATTTTCTATTAATGAATTTGTAGAATAATTTGAGTTTTTATTTTTTAGTTTTTATTTAATGAGTAATATGAGATAAGATTTCAATTTACAAATTTAGTGAATAACGTGGGAATTTTCCATTTATGAATTTGGTGAATAATGTGAGTTTTTTATTCTATTTTTTTTTTATTTAATGAATAATGAGAGATGAGATTTCTATTTACGAATTTGGTGAACAACTTGCGAATTATCTAGATGAATAATGAGAGTTAGTTTTCTATTTATGCATTTTACGAATGATGTGAGTTTTCTGTTTTCATGAATTTGTTGAATAATGTGAGATAATTTTCTGTTTTTTTTTTATGCTCACGATACGCTATTGCTACTTGTATGAATATAGAGCAGCGTCATGTGGCGTTATATTGGCTACAAGAGAGATAGCTGCAAGGGGCACTAGATTAAAACGGAGGGTTAAACAACGGCACTTCTAGTCAAGGCAGTGCTTTGAGAGCGGATTTCATAGGCTTAAAAAAAAACGTTGTTTTCGCCAATCCCTTATGCTGCTAGGTTGTAATTGGAAAATAAAGATTCTACTTGCTTAAAAATGTCAGCAACTGCCAACAAATCGACAAAAATCATGCATTATAGGCCTAAGAAATCCACTCTTAACAGCATTGTCTTCAGTACGACGCCCTTCTTTTCCTCCTCCAGTGACCCTTGCAGCTATCCCAGTTACTGGCTCCAGCATGGAGTTATATACAATAATACAACGTTGTGTCGCTACCCTATTGAAATTTTTGGCATGGCTATGAAACGCTATTGTTATTTTGTGCTCTTTCCTGAAACTAGTTTTCTTTTTTTCCCTGTATTCAATTGTTGTATGCTTTACTAAATTCCTTCAGGAAACTAGTAATTATTTTTTAATAAATTCAAATTCAATACTGAAGTAGCTGTGCTTACGTCATCAACTGGTCACCACTCCCACGCACCCCCCGCCCCTCGTTAGCAATCGTCGCCAGTAGGCGACCCCCCCAATCCCCCCCACCCCCCGCCCCTCGTTAGCAATCGTCGCCAGTAGGCGACCCCCCCCAATCCCCTCCCCCCCCACTTGATGACGGAACACTTGGACGACCCCGTCGGTAATCAGGTATAATAAGTTTCAGTGGACATTTATTAAATTTTATCAGCTACGTTTTTTTTTAATATTAAATGCATTAAATTTTATGCACTTCATTTCCGTTTTTTTTTTCAATCTAGTCTCAGTGTAAATGCAGGAACGCTACGAATCCATCGTATGTCATATTTACAGGTTTACTGTAACTGATACGTAGCATGATCCGCCTACCTTGTGAATATTTCGTATCAGCAAATAGAATTAATCCTGTTTGAAGGAGTGGAGCGTCTTTACTCCTAAAATGTTTTGTCATGGGTAGGAGCAGTATCGATGCATTGTTAATGAAAAGTGCATACTGTTGTCATGTCTTCTTAAAGGCAGGGCCTGTTCGCCATTTCTATAGCGTTGCTCATGTTCTAAACACAGCATCCACGTTCCGGATTCTCCGTCATCCAATAGGCTGATACGGGTCACGTGATCTCGTTTCATTTACGAAAATCGCGGCGCTGCTGCGAATAGTGTTGTTCCATTTTTAATTTACCGATATTTTCTTTATATTGCTCGAAGATGATTCCACGGTGCTGCATCTAGGAGATGAAAAGGTGGAAAAGCGCCTTTAAAGTAGCACTCTCACAAATTGAAAATCGTACGAAAATACCGTGGCACCATGTAGCGGCAGTGATACAGCTTCACAGCTTAAGGGCACGTTTATGCAACCACTCGCTTTTGCATTCTCGCAGCTAGAAGCTAGAAATCACCTCTAAATTCCAACATGGCGGCGGTTTTATGTCTGCCGCCTCGCAACGAAAACAGCAAATAACGTGAGTTCAGAAGCGTTTGGAAAAATTGTTTCGTCACGAGGAATTCTTTATATTATTAGCACAGATTAGAAGACTGCAAGTATTTACTCAAACGATGTCGGATTTAGCTAATCCATTTAGTGTTGTTACCATGGCAATGTCACCTTTGCCATCGCGATTGAGTTCTAGCTGGAGAATGCAAAGGCGAGTCGCGGCGTAAACGCGCCCTTGCATCGGCAACCTTTAAAGCTTGGTCCCAGGTGCACGAGACTGTAGCATATTTACTTTAATAAGGAGGATGGTGGATTGATAGTTTCGTTAAAAGAAATAGCATTCTGCATTCCTTCGCTTGATGCAAGCAACTTCTAGATGTTGCCAGATTCTGCACACGTTCAATTGGTGATAGTGTCACTTTAAATAAATCCAATCTTTGAGTTCTTTCTTCGTGGCCATTCTCTAATTAGGTGTTGCGTGCGGAGATAGCAGTATATTGTACTATGTTGTATTTACCACCAACTCACAAGATTTCTGTACCCATGTCATCTGCCTTCCATCTTTACTGCATGGGTAATGGCAGAAATACGAAAGTCAAGAGAGATGTCAAGTCGCATCTTAAATTCCAATTATTTTGTGGCAGGTGTGAGGATATACAAGAACTGCAAACAAGAAGCACCTGAGAGAGATTATTATTTTTTTTTTAAAGCCTTAAAATGCACAAGTCAAACAAAACGACGTTTCGGAATTTTACTAATTCCGTCATCAGGTTTTCGATCAAATTAAAACATAGCAAATACTACCGTGTCACCCAGCATCAATGGTGGGTTAAAAGAAATATATTCAGGGTGAGTCAAAAGTATCGACCCAGTGGATTTGGCAGCCGCATGATTTGGTTTAATCATCAAACAACCATCGATTGCTGGTCACCACGGAGGGGGCCACGTTTGAGATCATCCAGGGGTGTCCCCCCTCCCACCCTACCCCTTAAATAAATTTTCCACTTCCCGTTCTTTTAGGAATAAGGCATTGGTTCCAATTTGAGATATGTGCGGGCAGTCAATTCATGGTGAATGCAGAAAACAGCACGTAAATCAGTCCACAACAGCACGAACTATGACCAAAACACGTTAGTATAAATGATGGATTTATTGTATAAAATAATATCCTGAGCAGTTGTATGAATTGGTTCATTTCATGTGACAATTACAGTAAGGGACAGCAAACGTAACGAAATCGATAAGGGTTCGGCTAGCACAGGTTTGTAGTAGAAGTAAAAAAACTAGAGGGGTGCCCCCCCCCCTCACATCCTGCCATCCTTAAATCAAGTTTTCACTTCCGGTTCCTTTAGGTCGAATGCCAGTGTGCTGCATGTGCTAGCCGAACCCATACCAATTTCGTTACATTTGCTGTTCCCTATTGTAATTACTACATGCAATCATGCAATCACACAACTGCTCACGATATTATTTTATGCAATAAATCCAACGTTTGTACTAATGTGTTTTGCTCATAGCTCGTGCTGTTGTGGGCCGATTTACATGCTGTTTTCTGAATTCACCGTGAATTGACTGCCCGCACATATCTCAAATTGGGTCCTATACCCTATTCTTAAAGGAACCGGATGTGGAAAATTTATTTAAGGGGGGCAGGGTGGGGGGGGGCACCCCTGGATGATCTCAAAATGTGGCCCCGTCCGTGGTGACGAGAGCGATGGTTGTTTGATGGTTAAACCAAATCATAAGGCTGTCAACTCCACTGGATCGATACTTTTGACTCACCCAGTATATACAATTAAAAGAGGAAACCCCACCGATATTCCCTTTTAAAAAAGGCGAATACGGGAGGCGAAGCAGTGAGCCCTCTCCTTTCTCTTGGAAATCCAAGCAGAGTCACGAGTCCGTGTCTTTCTTGCTTGAGTTTCCAAGATGAAGGACAGAATTCACTGCTTCGCCTCCCAACTTCGCCTTTTTTGAAAGGGAATATGTGTGGGGTTTCTTTTTTAATTGTATACAGGGTGTAACAAAATTGTATGTCACAACCTTCAGGGTGTATTCTATGATCAAACATAGGACTACAAACATGGGTGCGGAAATGCACCCCGCCTGTAGTTACAGACCTCCAAAGTTAAGGGTAAAATGTTAAAATTTCCCCATGTCTTCCCATCTAATCTTTCCAAACCACTACAATTGGCACATCGTGCTTGCAATTTCAGTACTACATAATGTAACTGTTAATTTGATGTCCCAAAAACTTTGTGGATGGAGCCATATATGGAGGTAGGGATGGGAGGCACGCAAAGTGGCCGGGACGGAGGGAGGGGGAAGGACTTCTTTAGCAGCTTTACTGAAACAAACGTTGCGTCACCATGCAAAGGGCCAGACATTCCAATTTGGTGTTTGTAATGTTGGTGATGTAATGTTTGTTTCAGTAAAGACAACAAAGTTCGAAGTTCTGCCCCCTCCCCCCGTAGGCTACTGCCCCTTCCGCAACGTTTTGAGACCTTCTAATAACATTAACTTAAAGCACTGTAAATAGAAGAATGATGTAGCCTCCTAACATGTATTTAGTTAGAGGGATTAGGAGGAAAGTTATGAAGTATTTCACCTTTTTACCCCTAACTTTGGGATACGGGCTGTAACTAAGGACGGGTGCATTTCCGGGCCCGTGTTTATAGGACTTTTGAGTCTTATTTTTGATCATAGAAAACACCCTGAAAGTTGTGACATACATTTCGAATACACCCTGAATATATTTCTTTTAACCCACCATTGGTGCTGGGTGACACGGTCGTATTTACTATGTTTTAATGTTATCGAAAACCTGATGACGGAATAGGTAAAATTCCGAAACGTCGTTTTGTTTGACTTGTGCATTTAAAGGCTTTAAAAAAAAAATTCAGGATATACAAGAATTTGCCTCCTGGTAGGCAATATATTGATAGACATCAAATGAAACGCTATTTAATTTTCGGTAAAACCTAATTTGATTCCTTTGTCACCTAAGGTACGAAATACAAACACATTGAATGAATATGAGTGTTAAAAATCAACCCAACCACCCTAAAAGAAAGATACCTACAATAGATATTTTTAAAAAGAGAACACAACACAAATAGCAAGCTGACACCAACGAGGTGTTCGTGAGTTTCCACAAAGGACGCGACCCAACCACCACTGATCTTTATTTGATGTTTATTGGAAAAGTGTTTTAAAAAAAACGTCTTGCCATCTCTGCATATGGGCAATATTCTTTACTATATTTAATGCTCGATCCTTATTTACAGCAAATTGTGTAGGCTTCCAATTGGTTTCTGATCCTGTCAATCGGTTCCCTATAAACCACCATGGTTCCAACCATGGTTCTTATTCATTCTACGTGTTTGTATTTTGTAGCCTACCTTAGTTAAGCTGACCAAGGGAAACAAATTAAGTTTACCCGAAAATTAAATAGCGTTTAATTTGATGTCTAGTGGTTTTTTGCCTGCCAGGAGGTAACTTTCTTGTATATGCCGCATCTTACTTCTTACAAGCCTACTCGGTGCCCTGGCGGTAGCTGCGGCTACTAATATCTCTGATAATGCTTTGTCTTCGTGCTGCTTCGAAGACAAAGCATTAGTAGATGTATTAGTAGCCGAGACTACCGCTAGGGCCCCGTGTAGGCGTGGACAAGGCAATATGTAATAAATCGTTAAATATCCTATCTCTGGTTATGGGCCCAATACGCTACCAAGGTGAATTGTAGTATATTGTTTGCTAGTGCTTCACTCACATTTCAGTTTAGTCGTCGAGGTTAATGACGAGGAATAGTAGGACCTTGAATTCATAACGTTCGCAACGCTTGTGTTGTTTGAGAATTGGGGGAAGCCACGTTGATAGCGATTGCTACCATAGATTAGAAAGTTGAGGGCGGGTTTACGCAGCGACAATTTTCTCGCTCACTAGCTTTTACTTGATTAACACTAAATCTGCTGGCTGCTTCTCGCCTTTACCTGAGCATGCGGCTTTTGAGTTGTCTCCACGTAATAACCATGTCAACTACGCAGACGCAGATCTTGCTTTCATGCCTCACGACACGACGTACGATGCGTGCGGCATGACAGCGTTGATATGTGACAAGAAAACCATTTGTACTGCGGTACAAGACGGCGGGCGGATTTCTGAACGCCAACATTGGATTGTTTGTCTTCGATTCGATAACCCCGAAATGCACGCCATGTTGGATTTTAATTTCTCGCTGCGAGCAGCTATTTCTTCTACCGTCATCTGATCACTGCTAGAAGCTGTTCTTTGTACAAGAATAACAAACTTTGGAAATAGCGCGAAATGAAACAGTGTTGTAGCAGTGTTTAAAATTACCGTTGTATTTTGTTCTTTATTATTATTTATTTACAGAGCGTAACGATCTAGTAGGGCCTACACCATGAGCTCTTTTAAAAACCTACTTAAAGGACAATTACATCCATTTTGACATACATGTTTGACTTTTCGATCACTTGCACAATAACTAAACACAAGAATTGCGGTAAGAATACGTTACTTACATCCGATATAACAATTTAATGACTGCATCACCAAAACACGACTCGGAGATCGCCATCGTGTTGCTGGAACGCTCAGAAATTAATGCCGACAGATGTCACTTTTCGATTTCGACTCGCAGCCGATGGAGATAGCTGTATTGACTGTGAGTAACTCAAGCGTCTGACGGCCTTAGTTGGCCGGCAGTGTAGTGGCCAGCTAAGGCCGTCAGACGCTTGAGCTCCTCACAGTCAATACAGCTATCTTCATCGGCTGCGAGTCGAAATCGAAGAGATCCGTCTGTCGGCATTAATTTCTGCGCGTTCCAGCAAAACAATGGCGGCCTCCGTGTCGTGTGTTGGTGATGCAGTAATTAAATTGTTATATCGGACGTAAGTAACGTATTCTTACCGCAATTCTTGTGTTTAGTTATTGTGTAAGTGATCCAAAAGCAAACATGCATGTCAAAATGGATGTAATTGCCCTTTAAAAACTACCTAAAGTTACAACCCGTAACACAACAGCACGAACCTTGACAAACCAGAACACTCAGCAGGGGCCAGCCGTGTTCTTTATCCGTTTTGTTATAATTAATACGTTTAATTTGTTACGTATTACCGCATTAATTTAGTAAAACCTGTAAACTAATCGTAAATAAATAAACGTTGACTAGCAAATAGCGTACGGCGAGCAAGAAGATCTGGTTTTGGTTGCATAAACGCGCCCTAACTAGATATAGCATCCTACTTCTTCCAGTTCTACGAGGGGCTCTAGCGGTAATTGCGGCTACTATACCTCTGGTAATGCTTTTGCCTTCGACGTAGCACGAAGGCAAAGCATTGTCAGAGTTGTAGTAGCCGCTACTACCGCTAGGCCCCAGCGTAGGCCTGGAAGAGGCAAGATGCTATATCTAGTTAATTTTCTAATCTTTTCTAATCTTTTTTATTTGGAGACCTTCAAGTGGCGTCCAAATTGTTAGCGTTACGTCCAACCCGAACCGTATATAGATATGTTCCTCAGGACTTCTGGAATTTGGTTGTGAATACTTCTAAGAATTCGATGCGACTTCCCTAGTTATGGTGGCTCTGCAGAAGACGGGTCGGGCTTTTGCGTTTACTTGTTGTATACGCTTGTCACTGTTCACATAAAAAAAAAAGGATCTACGCCAGAAAATCACGTCGTTTTAAAAATAGCTTACATTTATTTGTAATTTTCACGCATTTGAAATACATTAACCGAAAGCATTAGGAGTTTCTTTTAATAACTGTTGAGCAGGTTGGTTGATGTTCTGTGGAATCTACGTGGTTGCTATACCTTGGTATTGTTTAAGAGCGTTTATAATGGGCGTGATGTACGGCTGGCAAAAGCCTTCGATGACTGGTCCGGCGATAAGGCTTATCACGTTCAACTGACGTTCTTCAACTTTGGAGGCTGGAAGCGCCGAAGTGGTTGCAAAGGTGACGCAAAAGGCCAACGCCAAGAATGCGAGGTATCGGTATGCCATGACTGAAAGAGAAAAAAATACGGAACGTATTATCCTAACCGTTTTTATTGACCCTGGTACAGCTTTTATGGAAACGTACGGCGGATTGATTGCGCAATGAAGGTCAGGGTGGATCCCGTTTTGGAGAATCCCGTTTCGCAGAATCAAACCATTCTCTAAAAATTCAACATTGAGAAGGTGAAGATGGATTCCTAATTAGAAGGAATTTGCGATTAGTTACGGTTTTCTGACGTTATACGTTTAACCGCAGCGAGCGTGGCAGCGCGAGCAAGGCACGTAATTTTGGGGAAAAAAATCTGCAATAAACGGGAATTCCCGTTTCGCAGAAGTAATCTGTTTTATTTTCTACGAAATGGGATTCTGCGGTGAGTTCCGCAGAATGATCCTAAGGTGAGTTGCTTGCAGTGGTGAAGCTACGATAAACTGGTGGAGTTATGGGTTCGGAAGGATTACTAGAGCTTTTTAGAATTAGGTGGGCAGCCGTCTAGTTAAGTCGAGTAGAAAAGATGCACCACGATAGCCTTTCACAGATTCCTTCTCACCCAACCTTTTTTTGTTCCCTACCAGCTAGGTTCCCAAGTCGTGATAGGGAGAATCGTATAACTGGAAAATCGCATGATTGGAAGAACATGTATAACAGTACAACGGAAAATCGTCTTAACACGAAATTCATATAATGGAAAATCGTCCAATGTTCCTGCCTCGCTCGCGCTGCTGTACTCGCTGCAACTATACACATAACATCAGAAACCACAGCCATATTGTTGTCCAGTTAGACGTTTATCCATTATCCGATATTCCGTTTAGACGATTTTCCATGTTTTTATTTAGGCAGATTTAGACAATTATCCCATTAAACGATTTTCCGGTTATACTTTCTGTACACAATTTACAAAATTCGGTTTCACCAATCCTCTTCAACTCGACGATTTTCTTAAGTTTCTAGTGTATGGTGAAATGGTTACGTCCCGTTTCGCCATACCCCGTTTTGCCAAAAAGAAAGCAGATTAAGAGCTTTTGCCTAAAGGGCAAATCCCACTTTGTCAAATCCTGTTACGCGAAACACAGTTCATGAAATTTTACGCACACGAAATATTATAACGTATTCCTGTGTAATGGACATTTATAGACAAACACCCGTTTTGCCATTTCGTAGGATATTTTTTTTTCGAATTACCTGCCTCGCTCACGCTGCCGCGCTCGCTTCGGCTAAACATAACATCAAAAAACCCCAACTAATCACAAATTCCTTCCAATTAGGCATGCCTCTTTAATTTCTGCAATGTTAAATTTCTAAAGATTATTGTGATTCTGTGAAACGAGATTCTGCAAAACGGGAATTCCTGTTTGGAAAAGGGTAACCATCACGTGTGTAATTAACTGTTCTTAAAAGAGACCCTTGGCATTGAAAGAACCCTTGTCAGAAAGCCCCTCCGTTTCGCATCAAGAAGGATGACGTTGGTTTATATTACAATGCTCTCAGCAACCCAAATTCGTTCTCCGAGACAGTTTTTCATCTCCTTTGCCCCCCCCCCCCCCAAAAAAAACCCTCCCAAGGTGTGAAAAATTATTTGCAAAGAAGTACGGAATTTGCTGCCTTTAACACAATTTCTCAATTAAGCTTCTTAAAAACATGAAAATTCAGCGAAAATATGTTAGCTTTCGGACCCATTTTTTTCCTGCCCCCGCCAAAGAAAATTCCTGTATGCGCCACTGACTCCTGACCCTCGCAAATTACGTGAAATTTACGTAAGCGTTGATCAAACTTACGGGCGGACTGGCAGTAGTTGGTTTCGATGGCGATAAGAAACGTTTGACTACCCTGTAGTGGAGTGGAGGGGGGAGGGGGGAAGATATCACACAGAGGTGAAACTGAAGGATTCTTAAAGATTTTAAATGGATGGAAAGTTAGATTTTTGTGTTATATTTTTTTTCTTTAATCCATTAATGAATTAATCGCAAGCATAGGAACATCTTCAGTTAACAATGGCCAGCAGGCTACGCTGCATTTCTGCACTGTTGGATACAGGGGGCATCTCCAGCCTGTTTTCGGACTTGTTTAGGGTAGAATAGCAAAAGAATAAATGTTGGCCCCCAAAACGGTTGGCCCCGACGGTGATCGCCGTTTAGCCATCCGGCCCAGTCCGCCCTAGATTATTATCCTTGCATCGCAGGAATAGATGCTTGCAACAATATACAATGACGGTAGGCTAGTTTCATTTCATTTCCGGTGACATTATTGACGAACATCTCGTCTTAGCCGACAAAAACTATTCGGTTTACAATTTCGAAACGTCAAATCCCTAACTCCATTGAATTTGGTGAAC
The DNA here is from genome assembly GCA_023313725.1 of Lithobius niger. Taxonomy (NCBI): domain Eukaryota; kingdom Metazoa; phylum Arthropoda; class Chilopoda; order Lithobiomorpha; family Lithobiidae; genus Lithobius; species Lithobius niger. The sequence goes on along the minus strand of JAHWFP010135923.1, from coordinate 31,932 downwards.
GCTGTAATTGTAAGTGTCACATATCTTGCAAGTTATGATGCGATCGAACTTCCCCATCACGGAATTTCGCGAACGCTGTTACGAAATGTGGAAATATGGGTCTACTCAAATCCAACACAGAGACGAGGCTGACTTATTTTCCCTTGAAATTGACACCACATTTTAATATTTCGTTCGTGTAACATCGGCATTAAAAAAAAAATTGTTTCGTACTTTTTTTTAGTTTTTAACAACTTGTTATAACATTCTTACCTGGGAAAAGGAGTAGAACTACGACGCTGCACGCGCGATTGTAAAGGTAAAAATGACAATTTTGCTACGCTTTGTAATTATAGGGGGGCGTTCGTTTAGCCTTGTCGCCCCCTCAACGCGTCAGCCATTTTTAATGTCGACGTAACAGGTGTTGTATCGCTGCGTGATGACACCTACACGCTTTAAGAGTGACAGGTCGTATCGAACATTTTCCTGTTTCCAAACCACACGTTCGAGAGTTGGCTTTGAACAACTATGTCAAAGTCGTTAACACAAACGTGTGATTTTAGGCCCATATCTTTATTTCCTTATGGTTCTGGAAAGGTGTAAGTTTAAAAACCAAACGTGGAGGAAATTGTTGTTCGAAAATATGGCCTTATGAACCTTTTATGGCTTTGCACTAGCTCTTTGACGTCATAGCAGACACGAAATAGACGAAAAACACCAACACTAGACCGTAAGGGGCCTGTCGTTTATTTATTGCCGGGTGAGGGACATGGTCGGATTAGGAAGGATCGGGCCTCTCCGGGAATGTACTGTAGGGGCCTCTCGGCACCCCTCGGCCTTGGGAGGGGAAGGGGGAAGCACGGCTCGAAGAGCGCCATAAGCTTCCTCAATCTTAAACCACGGCATTGACGTCCAGGCTGCTGACTTTTTCTGTTTTTCCCACACTATGACCAGGGGGCAACCCCTCAAACTCCGTGGAAGTTTCTCTTCTGGCAACGTTCGGCACAGGTGTTTCTCTGAACGAGTGGTCGAGATCTAGAATGCCCTGCCTGCCTTGGTTGTTCTTCCCACTTCGCTTGACTCTTTCAAAAATCGTCTGGACCGTTTTCTTGCTTTTGGGCGGTTGGCCCTTGGTTTGGTTGTGTGTGTGAGGAGCAGGGCCGGCTCAAGACAATTTGGGGCCCTACGCGGATTCAGTAACTGGGGCCCCCAGGTTCATAAGTGCAGCATTAAAAGCATTTTTTTTCCCCGATCTTTTCATTCGCGTCCAATTAGAATCATTAAACACTCATTTTTCATACGGTCCGGGCCAGTATCCATTTTACTTTTTGTTTTTCTTACAAAAACAATGTAAACTACAAAAACAGTAAATGAAGTTGCAAAAAAAAAAGACTAATTACAGTCAGGAAAAAGGAAGAAAAAAAGAGAGAAAAATCGTTACTAACTATAACAGCAAACACAAACACACAAAGAAACAAAAAACATACTTTCAAAAGGGGGGACAGAAAAGTAAAAGAAAAAAAAAGAAACAAGGTAGAGAAGGAAAAAAATGGGGGAGGTAGGGATATCCATTTCACCGTTTTGCGTTTCTCATTTCCTATCAAACTGCCAACTGACGGCGAAATTGTCTGCCGCAAGTACCATTAGTTTCGGTTTCGGGTCCCGTAACGCTTCGACCAATTAACCCACATCATTCCCGAAGTCTCAAAGCAATAGTACAAATAGTACAGGGGGGGGGGGGGGAGGCAATTTTTTGTTTTGCTTGCACGTCGGGTTTTCTATTCTATTCTATTCTAAAGAAGAGCTACTTATATAATTTGTCTATACGCAGTCATCTACAGACAGTCTCAATAGGCAAACGAAAAAAGTACTTTTTTTTTTTTAAAGGATGAGGCTGGTCAGGATTTTTTTTTCAGGATTTGCTCCCCACAGATAATGACCAGTCCCTAAATAAAACAAAGTGCTCTTAGAACTTCGTGACATGTTCCCGAGACGGCGGGCAACGTGAGCAAACGCATCCCAATGTTCAGTGGTCGGCTACACGCCAAGAAGACGTGGACTCGAATCGACGCTCGAATTCCACCACTGACAAAATCTGCAAAATGGCCAAACGTCGGCTGAAATTGCGAAAAACTTAGGGGCATACTCACCCAACGAGAGGGACATCTGTCGATAATCGTGTCATTAGGTTTTATTCCCTGTCCGCAGGGCCGTAGTGAGGGGGGGGGGAGGGGCAAGGGGGGGGGGAAAGCCCCCCCCCCCCCCAAACTTTTGCCAAGTCGGCAAAATTTAATCACATGTGCGTTAGAGAAATTACACCGCCAAAATTAGCCTTTCTTGCAAATTTTCTCTACAGATTTTTGTGTACAATTTAAAAAGTGGAACTAAATATTTCCGACAATCCGACTATTATTTAGCATATTAACCGACTGTCCGACTAACTTACGGCTAAAGGTGGGGTGACCTTATCTGAGAAAGCATGGTTTGATCTAGCTTAATCCCTACAACTCTCCCTTCGTATTTCGGTTTCCTTAAGTTGACCTTGACTGAGTGAGAAATCGGGAATTCGTTGCTTTTCAATAAAATATTTCCTTTGGCTGAAAGAGGAAACAATTCTGGAAAGTGGGGGGGGTAAAAAATAAGGATTAAAGTTGCGAACTCACTGTCGGCAAACCGACAACAGTCAGTAAGTCACTTCGTTCTCATTTACACGACCGTCAAAGTGAGTACGGGCAATCTTGGTACGGGTAGAAAACCAAGAATGTGTAGTAAGTTGAGGTGCACTGCATGTAGTTTTGACAACGATTACCGTAACAAGCATGAAAATAAAAGCATTAGAGCTCGCAACCCCATGGACCACAGGGGTGACGGTACACAAATTAAAAAATAAGGATTAAATTTCACTTGACCAAAACTATAATTTCAATTCCAGTTCCAGAAAAAAAAATTATATTTATTCCCTGATAATAAATAGAAAGTGAACGCAATTTGTGTTTGTTTGAAATGGTCCATGGCTGTGCAGTGGCGTGCAGAGGGGGACATTGCCCCTGCCCTTTTTGGAAAATGCCCTTTTTTGCCCTTTTTGAAAGAAAAAAGGACATATTTTCTTTTTCTGCACTGACAAATGCTGGTAGCAGCGAGGAGAAAGGGCCTAGAGCCCTGAAAAGGACAAGAAGAAAGCTATAGGATGCCAAAGAAAGGGGCCAAAGATGGTAAAAAAAAAGGTAAGTGACAAGCAAAAAAAAAAATACAAAAAAAGCCCTCAGAAAAAAAAGACTCAGCGTGCCCTTCCATTGACAGTTGCCCCTGCCCTCTCGGTTGTCTGTGCGCGCATACTGTCTGTGGATTGGGTAATGTATGTGAATGTTTAATTTGCGCACAGGCATTTTGTTATTTTAGGGACTTATTTGTCTGTCGTTGGTGGATTTGTGTTTTAATTTTGTTTTGTGTGAGTTGCTATGTGTGGATTTTCTGCGTGCATTGCTAATGTGTGAAACATGCAGGCCCTTTCTTGCGCGTGCTTGCGTGCGCCGCGCGCTATACAGCCGTCGATGGCAGTTTTGTTTGTTGAATCTTAATGAAATATTTGTTTAGTAGCATCGAGTGGTGGTATCGCTATTTGGTAGGCAAGAAGAAGGCCTAAAGGGACCGCTGATTTACACACCCCATTGGAAGAAAAATTAACAATGTGGTATAGGAATGTGAATATTAAGTGTGAAATTGCGTAAAATCGTCCATGTAGCGTATCTCATTCATCGTCGGCGATCATCGTGGCTGAAATAAGGAAGAGTTCAGGGCATAACTGCCTGAAGAAGCTGAGCTGGTCGGAGGCTGAAAAGGGAACCTTGGAAAATTCCCTGCAAGGCCATGCTGGCCAGCAGTGGCGTAACTACAATGAGGCAGAGGAGGCAGCCGCCTCCGGGCCCACTGACTTTGGGGGCCCCACTCACTGGCCCCACTCCAAAATATCAGAAAGTTTGTTATTGCTATAGTTCCGTGAAAGTTGTGTCTTATTTGGCAAAAACTCAATTGTTTTATTTTTTTTTTTTTGTTTAGGGGGTGGGGGGGGGGGGGCGCTGGGCTTTCACCTTATGTGACAAAACGCTGCATACTTATTTAATGAAAGGCATCCATTGGGAAGGGGGGAGGGCTCTAATGGAGTCTCACTTGTGTAGCGAACATGGATTTTGTTGTGTGAAGGGGTCGGGTGTAGGCGGCCTCCTTGTGTAAGCGCGCTTGCCTTGTGTGGTAAAACTACCATTCTTTTTTTTTATGAAGGTGGGGCCATCGGCTCTTGCCTTGTGTGGCATAAACTACAATTTTTTTTTAAGAAGGAGGTTGACCTGCATTGGGATCTCGTCTAGTATGGTCAAAAATGCATTTTTTTTATGACAGGGGGGGGGGGGAGGGGTGTCTCAACTGCACTCCCGCCTCCGGGCCCAAAATTTGAAGTTACGCCTCTGCTGGCCAGGTAGTATGAGATAATATCGGTCTCTTTTACTGCCTATGGGAGCGCTTTTCTGGCCAATCAAGACACTATTTAGGTTCAGTGACACTTGCGAAGGGATGTTCCCCTCCCCCCCTCCCCGACCCAAAATTTTAAAAAAAATGGTAAAAGTGGACAAATGAATCATTTATTGCAGTTGAAAGAAAAAAATCTGAAAATTGGCTTTTGTTTATTTTATTTATTTATTCATTTATTTATTTAATTCAAAGTCGATTTTACACGCAATTACAAATTCAAAGCGAAAAAAAAAAAAACAGACAAAAATCAGGGAGAATGTTTAGGAGGGGGGGGGGTTAAGGCAGTTCTGCATAAACCGTTTCCAACTGTAGAAAGTGGTGAACGGACTCAAGTTGATTTCGTTACAAAACCTGGGAAGTGAATAAATAGTGCCAAACACGCTTCCGGAATTTAGTTGGAGCAGTTTTAAAACGTTTCAATGGCTCAGCTGAGTTGTTTTATAGGGAGGGCTCCCATAAAGGGCTTCCAGGTTTATGCAACCCCTTCTTAGATTCCATAGCTGAATTCTCGGTTCCCATTCTGAACTTATTCCTGTCCAACGAAATTCGAGCCAAGGCAGCTGATTTATAAGATAACCTAACTGGCAACAACAGCTGAAACATACAGCCGAATACGAGCAAAGCAGACCGATCGATCGAACACCCCTCCATGCACACGCATGCGGCATCATTACGATGCGCATTTTTAAAGCGAAGTATTTGGTGTACGGCTAAGCATTTTGGACTAATGCCCAAACCATACTGGCTGCTCGCTGCTCCTGCTCAACGCGGGATGGTGTACGAAAGACGTCAAAATCGGTCCATTAACGAAACACCAACGAAATGACTGCAGCAACTTTGACTTTGTAGGCACGCAGTAACGCGACGGTTCGCATGAAATTTCGTCCATCTGGTTAGGGCTAGAATCTTCCCCTTTTATGTTCTTAGGGGGCGACAGCCCAGGGAACGTATAGTCCAAGCTAAACCAGTTGGTTGCTGGTCGTTGGCCGTCGGATGTTCACCATTGGTTAACCCATTAACGCCTAAGGCCGTAAACCTATCCGGCCGTTCACAAGGGATTCGCGCACGCTACTGCAATGTGGACTCCTTGACTAATTCGCTTGACGTCAATTTAAAAACAGCGCTCGAGGATCACGTGCCGCGAACGAACCAATCGGAGCTTGCAATTAGAGTAGCGTGGTTGAGAAATTGCAATCGCTTGAACCGCGCCTATTTCATCAAACAAAAGACGAATTTTGACGAACGAAGACAAATTTTGACGACACCACCAACAACAACAACAAAAATCAAATAAAAAGGCAATACTGAATTGAGTAAATCCAAAATATACGTTCCAAAAATGTTCACTCGGATTATGTGCCCGAGTTGTAAAACCTACAACGTTGAAGTAGATGACGTCATACATTGATGGAAAAGGGGCTAAATTTCTGGCATAGAGTATGCGGTTACCGGCTGCTCCCGGTGAGTCTCAGGGATCTGTTCAAGAGGAAGGATGGGGGGGGGGGGGGGGGGGAGGGGACAACTGAGGGTTAACATTCCCGACAGAAGTTAACATTTTCTGCGTTCGCCTTTAGGTTACCCCTGTCCCACAACCCCTTTATTTTTCATCCCTGCTGCGTCTTTCCATTCCTCCTTTCAAAAAATTTAAGAATTTTTAGAGTTCCTATAGATCTTTATGAATGGAAGTGAATCTTTTGTGAATATTTTGATCCTTGCAAAATCGTTTTGATCCTTGTAAATCGTTTTCGTGAATAAAAAATTAAAAACAAAAAAAAATCTAACTGGTGGGGGGGGGGCTGCTGTTTCATTAGCCAAAAGCAAAAGTAGGGAGATTCTAAGGAGAAGTAATTATTAAAAATTAAGGGTTGAGAACCGACAATTTGCAGGAAGGGCACTAGTAGAACTGCTGGCGCCCTCCAAATGTGATAGGTCAAACTACTTAACGTGTTTACAATAACAGAAAGTCACTAGTGGAACTGGTGGTGCCCTCCAGTTGTGATCGGTCGAACTACTTTGCGTGTTTTACCGGGGGTCGCAACTGCACTAAAAACTTTGCATTCCAAGCATTCCAATATGGTGCCAGCTAACTTCCTGTTCTCGTCTGAATGAGATTCGCGAGAGAGGCCAATCCTACATTCTGTTTAGTTATTTATTTAATTTGCAAAATTATTGTAACGACCTGTAAAGAGCATAACAGAAATTTCACATTAAAACAACAATTTTAAAAACAGAAGAAACCTGTCAACGGTTATGAGCCACCAGCGCTTTATGAGCCATACTGACCACCGCAGCTCAGTGATAGGACCTCGTCATTTGGTTTCAAAGGTCGTAGGTTCAATTCCCGCTCAGGCAGTCTGACATTTAAGTCCAAGAGGCAACATAAATAGGTTTGCATCCGTATTTATGTAAATTAATGCATCTCTCGCTCGGCCGAGTATGGGCGCGTTTACGCAATGACTCGCATTTGCATTCTCGCAGCTAGAAGCTAGAAATTATCTGAAATTCCAACATGGCGGCGGTTATAGTTCTCCCAACTCGCAACGAAAACACTCAATAATGTGAGTTGAGATGTAACTGGGAAAATTCTTTCGTTGAGATGAATTCTTTATCTTATTGGCACAGATTAGAAGACTGCAATCATTTACTCAAAAGACGTCGGATTTAGCTAATCCACGTAGCGTTGTTAGGGCGCATTTACGCAACGACTCTCCTTTGCATTCTCGCAGCTAGAAGGTAGAAATCATCTCAAAATCCAACATGGCGGCGGATTTAGCTATGTCGACTCGCAATGAAAACCCTGTATAATTCGAGTTCAGAAGCGACTGTGAAAATTTCGTCATGAGGAATTCTTTATCTTATTGTCACGGAATATAAGACTTAAAGTATTTACTCAAACGACGTCGGATTTAGCTAATCCAGATAGCGTTGTTACCATGGAAACGACACCTTTGCCATCGCGATTAAATTCTAGCTGCGAGGATGCAAAGGCGAGTCGTTGCTAAACGCGCCCTAACTGTTATATCTTCAGAAGTCAATTGTATGCCTATTTTTAGTTCTCTGTCAACATTTCGCAATATTTAGATTTTGTTTATGCGATAGAAGAGAATGGCTAGTGGTCCTCCCGCCAAGTTCAATAATTGTCACACTTCATTGTAACTTCATTGTAAGTAAGTCATTGTTTAATTCCAGCATTGTTGTTGCATGCCCACTAGCTTTTGGTACTTCCACAAAAACCAGAGCTGAGCATATTTCACGATGGCGAAGATAAATTATACTTATGCGGCGAAACAGCTTGAAAATAGTTGAAAATGGTCAGTCTTTGTTTCTTTATTGTACAAGAATTGGTGACGACTGATGTTTATCAACGGCGTAATGCATAAATAATTGGTTCACGAATAACAATCGGCGCAAGTCATAATGTTGATTGTTGCCAACTGGAACAAGCTGACGTCATCATACCGCTTTTGGAAGAAGAAACAGTTTCGTCTATGTCGGCCACCATCGTCTGCCGGTTTTTAAATCTCTATCAAATAGTAAGTATTCGTTTGGCTGAGAAACGTAGCATTGCCAATTTTAAATGTTTCAGCCAACTGTTTCGACAATAATTACAACAATAATTTGGCACGTACGAGCCACTTGAGGGCCACGTGCTGCTAGCTGCAACCCCCATTTTAGAAAAGGGCACTTCCACATATGACGCTTTACCTTTCTGCCGAAATTTAGATCTGGCAACTTTCCCTAATGAGCTGTAGACGTGTCTTTCTATCCTATGAGAATTAACATGAGAACAGTAATTCTACGTAAAATCAAATGATCGTTTCACTAATGCTTTCCATTGCCCAATTAGCCGTTACGTCAGCGAAATTGATACGGTTTGACGCTGATTTTCGTTCGCTTCGTTCACTCAATCAGCGCACCCCTTCTCACTTGGCCCTACCTCGGTAAACGTTAATCATTCAATCACTTATAGTTACTATGGTGTTCACGAACACGTAATTGTCCCTTTTATCGTCGTGGTGCAGATAATTTAGTTTGGATTCGTGTACCGTAACAAAAAACCGACCAAACCTTTGCAATGAAAGATTCTCCCTCTTTTAGAGAACCATTTCCATTTAGAATTTTTTATTTGTGGCCGCAGCCAAATGCCATGCGCCCCAAAACTACCCTATACAATATACTATACCTATACAATATACCATGCCATCATACCATACTGTAATTTTATTGAGGCCCCAGCCTAATGCCATGCGCCCCAAAACCAAAAGAGAAATACACTACCCACTGTAACACACACGAAACCGTAACACACTAGCAATCACACTGACCACTCCAAACCACCGAAGAACAAACAATAACAAAATCCACCTCCTTTTCAGTGACACACGCGCTCGTCATGCCCACTTCCTGGAAAAGATCCAGTGGTCAGTTCAACGCTGGCAGTCGACCGTCGCACTCCGTTCCACCGACGAACGTGAACCACCTATTAGCAACAACAATGAATTTTGACAATTAGGTACTGAAACGATAAGTGTGTAATATTTAAGCATGTTATAATCTACTGTTGGATGACAATACAAACAATGGTTACAACAATAATTTTGCACTTACGAGCCACTTCAAGACCACTTGCTTCTAGCTGCAACCCCTATTTTAGAAAAAGGCACTTCCCCATATGACGCTTTAGCTGTCTGACGAAATTTAGATCTGGCAACTTTCCCTAATCAGCTGTAGACGTGCCGTTATACCCTATGAGAATTAATGGGAGCCTGCGGACTAGTTACTAGTTAGTAGTTCTAGACACACGTTAGTGTGTCGCCGCCAAGTAACAGTAGATCATGCCATTGTAGATTTCCGACTGCTAAAAAATTGATTGTTAACGATAAAAAGGCGGCTAACAGCAGACGGCTCACTAGCAGACATGTGTCTGTAAGCAACTGCAAGCATATTTTGGCATGTTGAGGATAAATCCCAATGCGACAGAAATGTTTCAAATTGTGGAAAATGTAAGGGAAAGGATCAGAGATTAAGAAAAACTAAAATTTAAAGGATGAGTGTCCACCAATCATAGAGAAAAAGATGCGTCAATAATGTTGTTTTTATGTTAGCAGGCTAGCTCGCTGATAAGATTTTTCCCATGTTAAATCCCATAGACTTTTTGCTCATGGCTAGCGCTAAACAGAGACATCCTGCGTAGCTGAACTTTTCTACACGGATGCATAGTGATCTGAGCATGGTCCTTTTGTTGGTTTGGGGGTTGTAGGGGTCAGGACAAATGCGTGGGAGGGTTTTGAAATTCGCCACCAGGGAATTTAAATTTCGTTTCTTTTCCAAGTTGCAATAACCAAAGATTTCAAGCAACAATGGCTTGAACAATCAACATTGGTCCTTAGATGATTATAAAAGTCTGGTCGAACTAAAAGCTGAACTGTAACGAAGGACAAAATACGTAAACATTAATGTTGCCGTGGATTGCGTAAGAATAGGGATGCACGTTAGATGATGGTTACGAAACAATACAAGCATCCATGACCAAGCGTGGTTTTTGCTAATAACCCAAAAATAAAATGCTTCACGTTCTACTGTTTTAGTAACTGGGGTTTTTAGTAAATGTGAACGAAGAAAGCAAACGAAAAAAATTCTCAATTTTGATGATGTAACGGCTAATTAGTTAACATATCAAAAACCAAAACTGGTAAAAGGGGCCGCCAAGTTCCGAATGGTTCGGGCCTTCAAAGGAGTGATATCAACACACCAAAACATTCGCCAAGTTAATCGCACCGCTTAATAGTTCGAAGGTTAAATGAATACTAGAACATTGCTACTTTCGGTAGCAATGTTCAAGTTTTCATTTAACGTCCGAAGTATTATTCGGTGCGATTAAGTTGGCGAATGTTTTGGTGTGTTGATATCACTCCTTTGAGGGGTCGAACCATTCGGAACTTGGCGGCCCCTTTTACCAGTTTTGGTTTTTGATATGATATCATTCCTTATTTTTAAAATTGTGTATTGGCTCAACTCCAGTAAAGTGCAGATGTGTACTATAAAGCGCCACGTCAACAAGTAATTGGTTTTCAACAATTTGCTACTACCTTTTGCGTATAGGCCGAACCATTCTCAACTTAGTCACCACTTTATGGGTTTTGGGTTTGGTTTTAATTTTGTTGTAATTTGTATTACAATATTTAGTTAGTTTTGGTGTGTTGATATCACTCCTTTGAAGGGCCGAACCACTCTCAACATAGTGGCCTCTTTACCAGTTTTTGCCTTTTTTTTTTACAGTTGGTTTATTTTTCGTGAATTGGACGTGCATACAATTTCTTTGCAACGTTGTTTAGATTTATCGTGATACACTAGTGTGTGTCTAGGCACGTACGTCAGTATCCACGTTCTCATTGTCCGAACTTTGCCCGTCCAATGAGAGACGATGCCGACAATACTATCAATGGTTATAACAATAATTTAGTACTTACGCGCCCTCCCACGCCATCTCTGTTACGCCCCCAGGCTCCAAATCATAAAAGGTATGCAGTTCGTATTGTACTGCACCCATTCGTCCAATTTCATAGCTGGAAACCTCAACGTTATCTCGCTATCGATGAATAATCACCCGATGGGATTTAACATGGGAATGAGCGAATTAGCTAGCTAGTAGCTAGCTAACACATTTACAACGTTATTGAGAGTCAAATTTTGCAATGAAAGCAGCTTAACTGGCATTTCTACACGAGTTAATTTTTGTCAGGTGGGCCATTGCTCTCGATTTCAACACAATTTAAACTTTTGTACCGCATTATTATTTTTCCCCAAGTACCTGAAATGTGCCGAACTATGCTTCAAGATATGACTGACGATATGGCGCCGCGCTACAATGGTTTACAACCTCGACAATTGAATTGATGTTATGTTTGTTGGGATGATTGTTGCCTAACTTGGCGCGACACACTAGCGTGTGTCTAGATGACATGAAATGCCTCCAAAAAGAAATGTAGAGCGGAATATAAAATGGTGCGCAGACTTTTTGCATGTTCACAGTCCTTAGTTTCATGTGTCTATCAACTGCAAGCAACTAAAAGCGTAGCTTGTCGTGTCGAGAATAAATCTTAAAGCTGCCGAAATCTTGAAAAAGTAAGGGGAATGTACAAGGATAAACAAAACAACTAAGGGCATGCGCTGATTGAGTAAGCGAAGCGAACGAATTCAACGATTGTTAGCCAGTGTCTGCAAAAATGGGATTGAAGAAACGTAAGCATGTGAAGAATGCTCGTACAATAAACTTAAGGTTCTAGGAAAAAACGCCCCCGACAAAACGCCCCTGGAAAAAACGCCCCCGGGAAAAAACGCTTCCAAGAAAAAACGCCCCTAGGAAAAAACGCCCCCAGGAAAAAACGCCCCGAGGAAAAAAAAAGTCCCAGGGAAATAATGTCCTTAAGTAAATGATTTTTGGTTCGCATCTCCAGGTTCACCCAATTTCTTAACTACACTTCCTTACGTAGTAAGGTTCAAAATTGAGCTGATTCATCTATACAAACATTTGTTTGCTTCAGATGACATAAGGCTCAGGAAATTTTTTTTTTTTTTAAAAAGGTTGAAAGGTTGTGAGCAATTCCACGCCCCGAATAGAGATTCCTGTAGCTAATGATTACCTATACGACACACTGCCCGTTTGCTTTTGATTTACTTAAAAGATATACTGTTTTGCTTAAAAATTGATACAACTTAGTGAATAGTGAGATTAAAATTGTGGGTGATTCCGCAGAGATAGTATGGTATAGGGAGATTTCAAGAATTGGAGATTGTGTTCTGGAGCCACAGACTTTTTTGAAGGAAAAAGAAGGCTAGTTTAAGGACAAAAGTAGCTAAGTATGTGAATTTTAAACGGGGGGAGTTTAGTAAATACACAAAAATATTATTTAAATAAACTAATGCTCGTACAGATGAATTAGCTCAATTACGAATCTCACTGGGCGTTTTTGACGGCGAAAGTTGAGTTTAAGGAAAAAAGTAGCTAAAATTGAATTTTAAACGGAGGGTAAATACACAAAGAAACTTTTTTTTATAAATTTTTTGAAGCATTAAGTTGCCTGAAGCAAACTAATGCTCGTATAGATGAGCCGTCTTAAATCTGAGGGTCAGCTGCGACGACCACCACTGTGGCATTTTTCAAAACTTTGGGGCCGTTTTTTCCGGGGGCGTTTTGTCGGGGGCGTTTTTTTCCGGATACCTAGACGAAGCCATGTCAGTTTGGCTAATCAAACGGCTAACTGACAATGGTAAATTTGAAAATTACCAATGTGAAAATTCATATTCATCACATTCCTCTAGAAAAAAGGTACAGATGAAGATAAGACGGTGTAACCTTTTGTACGTTCACAGTCCTATGAAAGTTGTGATATCCACCCAAACCAAAACTGGTAGAAAAACCCGCCAAGTTTCCAAAAACGATCGACCTTTAAAGGTAGTGATATCATTCCACCAGCGAAAGGCCGCCAAGGTTAATCCTATTAGCCAAGTTAATCGCACCGAATAATACTTTGGACGTTAAATGAAAACTTAACTTCACTTAACTTTCGAACTATTAGTATGTGCGATTAACTTGGCTAATAGGATTAACCTAGGCGGCCTTTCCCTGGTGGCATGATATCACTACCTTCAAAGGCCGAAGGTTTTTTTGGAAACTTGGCGGGTTTTTCTACCAGTTTTGGTTTTGGGTGGATACTAGTTACTAGTCATCAGTAACACAAATTCAACGTTATTGAGGACACTTTTTCTCCATGAAGGACTGGTTCCCACATTTTTGTGTTGACGTTTTCTTCGTTACTGGGCCCAAGACACCTGATTCAAACGATTTGCAAAGATTTCTACCGCATGGGGAATTTATACCAGTATGCTAAAATCAGGTATAAGTTGGTTTCAGTTAAAAGACACAGTTTGCTAGTGCGGCCGCATTTTCTCATCAACAATCATTTTTTAACAATCGGATGTCTACAATCGGACGATCTACTGTTACTTGGCGGCGACAACAGAAATCTTTCAAATTGTGGTAAATGTAAGGGGAAGGTGCAGAGATAAAGAAAAATTGAAAGTTAAGCCTGAGTGTCCACCATTCATAGAGAGAATGATGCGTCAATAACGTAGTTTTTATGTTATTGACTAGCTAGCAACGTAACGCTGGCCCCACGTTAAATCCTACAGACTCATTGCTCATGGCTAGCGCAAAATTAAGAATGCCTACGTCGCTGAACTTTTGCACACGGATGCATGGTGATCTGAGCATGGTCCTTTTCCTGGTTTTGGGGTTGTAACGAGGCGGCAGACATAAAACCGCCGCCATGTTGGAATTTGAGGTGATTTCTAGCTTCTAGCTGCGTGGATGCAAAAGCGAGTCATAGCGTAAACGTACCCTTACTCGCCATGATGGTGCCCGCCACCTATATTGACGAGGTTTGACTGTAAATGCAATTTAATTTACAGGTAGTAAAATTTTCGACCGGCGACTAGAAACCTAATTTTTTTTTTTTTTTGGGGGGGGGGGGTTAAAATTGGTTTCTATCGTCTATACGAAAATTTATACTACCTGTAGATACCCACCCTACCTCCCCTCTTAAGCCACCATCATGGTTGACATATCGAGAGGAAAAGAGATGGCCGCCAGGGGCGAGCTGTCTGCTTCTATAGGAGGACTGCGCATGGTGACGCATGCGCAGTGGGGTTGCGCACTGTCCGGATTAGGAGAGCGAAAAACCTCAAGTCATAGAGCGCACTCAGGAACTGAATGCAATTTAATTTACAGGTAGTATAAATTTTCGTATAGACGATAGAAACCAATTTTAACCCCCCCCCCCCCAA
>JAHWFP010135923.1:0-17483 GCA_023313725.1 Lithobius niger | reverse complement strand
AATCCGAAGACATAATAGAACACTATACGCAAAAGTAAACGTTTTTTCCCCTTTCCGCCTTGCATTGTTGGTCTACTCCGTGCACTACATCATTATTGGAGTCGCGTGCTTCTTCATTGTCGGGCAGAGATGCGGACATCGGTAGATAAATAAATTATCGCCTGCGTCCCTCGTGCAAAGAACTAACAATCGCTCGGTCCTGCGGCCCTCGACAGGGCCGTAGCCTGCACCCCCGCAGCCCCCGCACGTGCGGGGTTTTTCTTCAGGCCGAGGAGCATGAACCACCACGAGGCCTTTATAGTGGACTACGATATTGAGTTGGTGTTTTTATACTCGATTACTTCCAGCAAAGGTTTCAAATGAACCGTAATGCTTTCCGAATCTTGTGAAAAAAAATCTTAAAATTCCAAACAAAGAAAAATATAAAGTTCATAAGTTGATGAAAAACATGATTAAAATTTGAAAGCTGCCATGAAAGCAAGGGCATGGTTACGCCGCCTGCGAAGACAGTTATTTTGTTGGTAAGCGAAATAAAAATAGCCTGTTTCTGAATAAAGCTAACAGTTTGGAATGAGTTAATCGTATATGTTTATAATATCAACAAAATTGTACGCCAGACATGAAATTGGCTAATTTATCTTTTAAAAAGTCTGCTTCGGGAGCCTTTTTTGAAACACGGAAACGGTAAAAAAAAAAAACTGCTAATTGTTAATAAAAAAAATGTTGATTACTGCGTTAAAAGACTTGTTTGGTCATTTGTTTTTAAATCCAGGCATGGTAACATTATGCACGACGAAAGAAAATAAAATTCTTTGGGGATTGGTATTTTTTGTTTTTGGGGAGGGGGGGGGGGAGCGCTCATTTTAATTAGAGTGCGGGGTATAAAAAAATTCCTGGCTACGGCCCTGGCCCTCGACATTGTTAGTTCTCAGCACTCGGGAATCAGGTGATAACCTAAAGTTAGTGTCAGAGTGAGCGCTTGGTGTATGCGACCTTTTAGGCTCATTAAAAAGGGTTTAAAGGGTTTAACGAGCGTTAACCACTCCTGGTCATCTGCCCGAAGCCCTAAGGCCCTATGTCTGCAACAGCCAGATTCCCAGGTGGTCATTAAACAACAAGAACAACAATTAACATTTTCGAATCAACATCAGCTGAGACATTGTTTAAAAGTGGTACGATATTGAATGCATCGTGTGACTTTTAAAAGTGGTACGATATTGAGTGAATCATATGACTTTGAAACAATGAAAACGGCAAAAGTATGGTCATAACGACATTAAAGCAACACCACTATAACAATAACAACAACAATATTGACGCACGCGCTAGGGCGGCGACACGAGAGTGTCTTGATCCGTGTCGTGCTGTTAAATTGGGGCCGTTTTCCATCTTCCATAAGAGGAACGCCTTTCAACTAATCCAAATTCAAAAGTAAGTCCTTTACAACTGTATTTTATTAAGTGTGGAATAACCGTAATGTGTTGTTGAGAAATAGCAAGTATTCAAATAAGAATAAGGGATAACGTGAGCTTGTTGTAAAAGTGTAATCGTATTGCATTGCTGTTAAATTGAGCAAGCCATTTTGGGGCATGGTTTTCGGTCTTGTGAATGCACAACCCAATATAAGCCAATGCGGTATCCGTGACGTAAATGCGTCGTGATGAACAAAGAAAACCTGGTATTTATGGAGTTTAAGCGAACCACGGTAAATCGATCAATTTTGGTACGTACCGACCTAAATCTTCAACCTCTTCTCATTTCACGTTACAAAAATGGGGGAAATGTTTTTTTGATTATGTAAACACATTTTTTAGCTCTCCAAACACGGTTTTTAACCATGTAACACGGTGGGCGGCCATGTTCCGGGATTCAGAGTAGCACGAAAAGTTGGCATCGCGAAAACGGAAAGTAATGTTCCAAACTACGCTGTCTGCGTTTTTTGTTGTTATTTTTTTTAGCTTAGGTTAGGTAGGTTAGGTAGGTTAGGTTAGGTTTGTTTAGGTTAGGTTTGGTTTGTTAGGTTATAAGTTAGGTAATTTCCGTCTCCTTTCCGTCTCCTGCGATATGGCCGGCGCTTCAACACGATCGTAGCTGTCGTTTTGCGTGTTTTCAATGTTTTTTTTTACACCTTAAAACACGTCTCCCCTGGTTTTTTAATGTAATTTGGCAAGAGGATGATGATATGCGTCGATTGGTAAAAAAATTAGATTTGGAGTGGTTCGCTTGAACTCCATACTTACCGAAAACCTGAATTCGGTAATTGTCAAGATAACGCGCGCCACGCTAAATCACTTCTTCCTAACTCCATTTCGCATTATAAATAAAACCCGGGGAAAATGGGTATAAACTTCTCAAAAAAAATTACTGAAAAAGCATAAAATGCTAGTCGCAGACAAGCTAATGCGGCAGCGGTGGCAGGCATATTGTGAGATCTTTGAGATTCGTGAAGCAGGGTAGCAGGAAAATCAGATTGGCACCACAACAAATGGACAAATTTTCGGTGCCAGAGTGAGGCACGTAATTCAGATTTTTAAAATGTCGTCTTTTATGTCTTTTTTTTTTTTAACGTACTTTAGCATTAATTAATTCAGAAGAAAAGCAAAATTTCCCTAGGTAATTATGGAGTTTAAGCGAACCACTCCATATCACTCATTTTTTTTACTAATCGACGCATATCATCATCCTCTTGCCAAATCACATTAAAAAACCGGGGGGAAACATGTTTTAAGGTGTAAAAAAAACACATTGAAAACACGTAACACGATAGTTAACGATCGTGTTGAAGCGCCGGCCATATCGCAGGAGGCAGAGTAACGAGAAAACCTGATTTCCATCGCAATGAAAGGAGACGGAAATTACCTAACCTAACAAACCTAACCTACCTAACCAACCTAACCTACCTAACCTAACCTAAAAAAATAACAAAAACGCAGACAGCATAGTTTGGAACATTATTTTAAGTTTTCGCGATGCCAACTTTTCGGGCTACTCTGAATCCCGGAACATGGCCGCCGCTTTACACGGCCGGGCCCACCATATTTACATGGTTAAAAAATGTGTTTGGAGAGCTAAAAAATGTGTTTACATAACCAAAAAACATTTCCCCCCAATTTTTGTAACGTGAAATGAGAAGAGGATGAAGATTTAGATCGGTACGTACCAAAATTGATAGATTTATCGTGGTTCGCTTTAACTCCATTAATACCTTTCCCGAAACCTTTATGAGGTGCAAATCGGGTTTTCTGGCTACCCTACTTCCCTCACAATATGGCTGCCACAGCTGCCGCTTTATCATGGCTGTGACTATAGCATTTTACGTCTTTTGAAATATACTTAAACTCCCATTTTCCCCGGGTTTTATAATGCGAAATGGTGTTAGGATGAATGAAGAGTAGCATCGGTTAGCACAAAAATTGATTTGGCAGGGGCGTCGGACGAAAGTCTAACTGGAAAATCATCTAATGGGATAATTGTCTAATATTTGCGTAAATAAAAAATCTGGAAAATCATCGAAACAGGATATCGTATAATGGATAAACGTCTAAATGGACAATTATATAGCTGCGGTTTCTAATGTTATATCTTTAGCCACAGCGAGCGCGGCAGGTACATTAGCAGATTTTCCATTATACGAATCTTGTGTTTGACGATTTTCCTTTATACTCTTATACTGTATATGTTCATCCAATGATGCGATTTTCCAGCTAGACGATTACAGGGCCGGGCCAAGGTCAACGAATCTGGGGGGGGGGGGGGAAAACGTAATTTGTTGCCCCGCCGGGTTTGGGCCCCCCCCCCTCCCCAAATCCTTAAAAAAATGATGAAATATTTGGATGGGTGCTGAACAATTCTGGCCAAAGAAGTCAGGTCACAGCAAACAATTTGGTCCCAAAGGTAAAAAAAAAATGCGACAATTTGGTCCCAAGTTTTCAAAAATAAATAAAATGACAGTTAAAAATTGACGAGCAACTATGACAGTATAGTCCAATGTTATGCAAAGTCATGGCTGTCGACGCGCCATTACGCCTCAACCCCCCTCCCCCCCCCCCCCCCAAAGTTATCCAGGCCTTCCCCTTGTCTTACTTTTCCTTCTTTTGTTCTACCTGTACTTCTTAAATGTCCTACTTTTCCTACTTTAAAAAAGTTTAAATTGCATCACATGCTGAAGTTAGTAATGTTCAGTGTATACACGGACCAGAATACAATCTGAACTAACAAATCTTGTGAAGTTTGTTACCAGAGAATTATACGGTGTTCCACGGTTTCTTCTTCTCCGATAATTCAGTTTCTGATATCTGCTGTGAATTCTTCAGTAATTTTCTGTCAACGCTCTTATTACAGAAAGAATTAAGTTACTGTTGTGCACCTACTTTATATACAAAGTAAATGATCTTTTATTAGAGTGTAAAGGAAATTTATGAAACCGGAAGTTGTGGAGAGTGTCACAGGCCGTGCTTTCCTGGCAATAAAATGAATAAGTGAAGAAAAGAAGCTCTTGCCAAACGAAAAATGGAAATTGGTTCTGAAACAGAAAACACACCACTTTCAAAAAATTGGAGCGTCTTGGACCTTTTGACTGCATATAACGTACGAATACATGCAACTTCTTCACAGTAGCGTATACACGAACTGGTAAAAAAAAAGTATTGCTTTTAAAGAATTCAGTTCTTACAGCGCCTTCAGTGGCTTCATGGGTTGCAAAGGCGGCAAAATCTCTGCAACAAGCACTTCAGCGGACACTTGTACAATGATGGGGCATTACTTGCAGCCACTTGAAACAGACAAGGTAATAGATGGATAAATGTTACCCATATTTCCGATGACGCAAAAAACAAAACAAACTCCGGAGAATTGATTCTCACTGGGAAAAAATATTTTAACTGAAGGAGCCGAATGAAGAAGTAACCTCACTCTTAGCAAAAGTTGTAAAATGTGGCCTCACTTCAGCTCATGGAAGCGCTGATGTTGAACGAGCAATCTCGCTCAAAAATGCGCTGATGACAGGGTTGCATATCAATCATTACACAAAAGCTCCATCTGACTCGAGAACTGTAAAAGACTGTATTAAAGAAAGATGGCGCTAAAAAATTCGGTGCACCAAATCACCTATAGGGCAGTGACATGACGTAGTTTTATTGTATATAACTCTAAGGTGGAGCCAGTAACTGGGTTAGCTGCAAGGTGCACTGGAGGGCGAAAAGAAAGGCGTCTTAAACTGAAGACAATGCTGGTAGTGGTAAGAGTGGATTTCTCAGGCCTATAACGCGCGGTTTTTGTCATTTTGTTGGCAGCTGCTGATATTTTTAAGCAAGTGGAATCTTTATTTTCCGATTACAACCTCGCAGCATAACAGATTGGAGAAAACAACGGTTTTTTAAGCCTAAGAAAATCTGCCGTTGTTAACCCACCATTTCAATCTAGTGCCCCTTGCAGCTATCTCTCTTGTTGCCATATGACGTCACTTGCCGCTGCTCTGTATAAGCAAGCTCTGTGATCTGAGAAATGTTGACGACATTTTGTTGCAATTTAGATTTAAGAGCACACTTAAAAGTTTTCAGATTTCACACTTTCTGGCAGCGAGTTTCCAGCAGCAGTTCTGACTGGCATGGCTGTAGGATGTTTATCGTTCTGGTGCGAAGTTCGGCCCCTCCCCCCATTCTGGTTGCACTGGCGTGGCAGGTGTGATATAACACAATGAAATAGATTGTAGTCTATGTACTTCATGGTGCTTAACTTATTTGCATTTATACTATAGAGAGTTCATTTTTTTTTTCTTGCGAGACCAAATTCTCGTAGGGTTATATTTTATATCAGCTGAATTGTCGAACTGTCCGTATAATTTTGGAACTGAGTTGTCGGGGAACCGAACTGTCATGAATCCATTTGGATCTTCACAGCATGGACTGAAAAACTGCTGCATTTTCGGCTGGCCCCCCCCCCCCCCCCCAATACAACCCTACTCTATCCATAAGTAGCAGATCAACTCTAACCGCATTGTACATACGCCTCATGAATGTAAACTACAACCAATGTATTCTAATGAACTATAGTTTGTTTCTTTTGTCAGTTACTTGCAATTGTAATTCACGACAAACATTGCAGAGAAGAGGCCTTGTTAGTTGCGTCTGGTAATGAATGAATGAAGCAATATCTTCGAGATTTGCCGATGGTATTATTTTGCAAAACAGTCAAACCCGAAAAACTAACAAGTTGTCCCAATTTGATGGGTGCGCGGTAATTTGTAAGTGTAAGGCCGCCCGCGTACTGAGCGACTTGGCCGCGCGGCCAGGTTGCTGCAGCCAATGAAAATTATTAGTGCGTGGTTTTACATAAACGATAAGCATTCTCATTGGCTGCGGCGACCTGGCCAAGTCGCTCAGTGCGTGGTCGGCCTAACAGGTGATAACGTAATTGAAGCAGTGGCGGTAATATGAGAACCAAAGGACAAATCACTAAATTTCCGAAAAACGAGGCCCTAACTACCAGGAAAGAGAAAGCCGGAGAAAAGATGATATTTGGTAACAGCATATGTTTTAAGGTCATAAAAGCTCCATGTAAAACTCCTAGGGCGACGCACACAGTCCAGGGTAAATTCACAAACTATAAAATACACGGTACATAGATGCTCTTCCATTTATCTTCTTCTGCACTGAATTATTTCTTGGTCCGGCCCTGCGCCCCCGAATCCATTTGCTTTTGCTTGTCAGTGGAAAATCTGCCAGCTATAGAACGCACCCCAACTTGCCCACGTTTTTTCTACGCTTCCTCCTTACAGAGGGTTATGAGTCACGTGGCAGATAGGGGTTGGCTTGCTACGGAAATGGGATGGGGATTTAAGGCAAGGCCATTGGGAAGAAAATACTAGACCTGCACAACGGTTACTGCTAGTTGATGAATTCTAGTGACATATTTTTTGGTTCGTTACCTTTCTTATAATCGCTAATCAGTTAAAATAAATTTTAAAATAATTTTTTTTTCTAAATTTGAACACCCGAATTTGGCGCCCCTGTTAGTCATTTTTTGGAGGGGGCAGCCGCCCCCCTTGCCCCACCTCCCCCCTCCGACCGTACGGCACGGCCCTGGACGATTACCCCTCGCCCTAGGCAATGGTGCCCCTTATCTAGATAATTACCTTGAATTCTTTGTAACAGATCTAGTTCAGTAAAAATAAAAATAACCTAAAAAATTAGTTAATCCAAACATTTAGTCCGAAAAGCGACTTGGAATGACTGAGACATCACTGTTAAAATGCAACCAAATGCAGCCTTGGGGAACCCTCTGAAAATGGCGGCCATCTTGGAAAAATGGTTACACGAAAACGCTTATTTAAAAATTCCATGAAAACGGCTGCCTGTACGACGTAAACTTAAAAGATAATTAAATTCTATACAAAAAAAACTTATACAAGTGTGTAGAATGAACGGTTACAAAGTTATGACCGATTATATATAATCCAATTTGGCACCGTCTTGGGAAAATGTCAGCAAAACGTGTGTATTTTTCGTCAGTTCTTCCAGAATGATGCGTTAGGTGTCTTTCCGTACGTTTATTGGATCAAGATATTTAATCGCAATACATTCATGTCACTGCAGGAACTAGTGCGCAATGGTTTGAGCGGAATTCGTCCTGGTATTGTCCTAATTGCGACCATTGTTTTAAACATGCAGCACGGTTTGGCACCCAAATTGATGGAATTGTTCACTTACTGTGAAAAGCATGAAATTTGGTATGCATGTTCATGAAGGGGAAAAAATAGCTACGATAGCAATTTCAATCCCCTCCCCCCTCGCGTGAAAGATGGGGGGGATTCCTTGGCGCCCCGCCCCCCCACCACCAATAACGTTTTTTTTTTAGCTGTAACTCCTTAACCTTCAACATAACAAAATTATAATGTGAAGCAAAAACGTTCAGCACACAATTCTGGACAAGAAATGTGATATACATCTTTAAGGGGAAAAAAACCATTGAACCCCAAAATCGTATTTCAAGTTTACCTGCTTAATTTGCACGAGCGTTCCATTGTTCAATTGGCTATTACGGTGACTTTCAGTTTCTAAGTGCTATTTCGAGCTTTCTAATGGCTCGAAATGGACATGCTTACGATTTTCTGAAAGGTGGGGATCTGTTCAAAATTGTTTAACTTAGGGACTGTCCTAGGTACAATTAAATGTGAAGAGGTAATGGCGTAGTGGCGAAAGCTTATTGTGATTTTCGAATTCAAAGTGGTCGTGCGTACCCTCTAATAAACAGAAATGGACATGCTCAAGGTTTTCTGAAAGGTGGAAATCTATTCTTTCCATCACTCCTAACCAAAATTGTTTAATTTATGTCCTACGCCATTTAAAGGTAAAGAGGTAACAGCATAGCTGCGATAGCGTAAATGGTGATTTTCGATTTCAAAGAGCTCTTGCGAGCTTTCTAATAGCCTAAAGTGGACATGCTTAGGATATTCTGAAAGGTGGGGATATATTCTTTCCATCAATCCTAACGGAAATTGTTTAGCTTAGATAGGGACCGTGGTACACATATTTACAGGTGAAGTGGTAATGGCGGCGCAGCGAAAGCGTATGGTTATTTTCATTTTTAAAGTGCTCTTGCAATCTTTTTAGTAGCCCGAAATAGACATACTTAGGATATTCTGAAAAGTGGGGGAATATTATTTTTATCAAAACTAACGGAAATTGCTTATCTCAGATAGGGACCGTCCTACGCCCGTTGAAAGCAGTAGCTGTAATTGGTGTAGTGGCTATCAATTATTAAGTGCCATTGTAATGCTCATTATTTTATATTTATATCTAAACTAAACAATTTCGGTTATAGGATTGATGGAAAGAATATATTCCCACTTTTCAGAAAATCCTAAGCAAGTCCATTTCGTGATATTAGAGGGCTCGCAAGACCACTTTGAATTTGAAAATCACCATATGCCTTCGCCACTACGTCATTGCATCTTCACATTTAAATGAACATAGGGCGGTACTTATTTAAGTCAAACCATTTTCGTTATGATTGAAGGAAATCCCCACCTTTTAGAATATCTTAGAAATGTCCATTTCAGGCTATTAGAAAGCTTGCAAGAACATTTAGAAAACAAAAATTACCAAACGCTTTTGCCGCTACGCCATTTCCGCTTCACCTTTAGGTGACCGTAGGACGGTCCAAAGTTAAACAATTTCAAGTGGGGGGGGGGGGGTTGAACTTGAAATCTTGTTTATCACCTTTCTTGTCCATAATCGTGTGCTGAACGTTTTTGTTCCACATTATACTTGATTTGTTGACGGGTAAGGAGTTACAGCCAAAAGACCGTTATTGGGGGGGGGGAGGAAGTTAATCACCACTTCTCCTCCCCCCCCCCCCCCGGGGATTGAACTTATCATAGTTATTTTTTCCCTTCATGAGCATCCATACCAAATTACATGCTTTCCACAGTAAGTGAACAATTCCATTAATTTGGGCCCCAAACCGTCCTACATGCTTAAAACAATGGTCGCAATTAGGACAATATCGGGGCGAATTTCGCCCAAACCATTGCGCACTAGTTGCTGCTGTTCCAATAAACGTACGGAAAGACACCTAACATAACATTCTGGGGTAACTGAAGAAAAATACATATGTTTTAGAAACATTATTCCAAGCTGGCGCCAAGTCTTGATTATATAATTGCAATCGGTATAACTTTGTAACCGTTTATTCTACAGAGTTCTATCACCAACTTTTTTTTGTATAGAATTTAATTATCTTTAAGTTTGTGCTGATACATTTATGCCGTACAGGCATTCGTTTTGGTGAAAATTGCAAAAAAAAACAACTTTTTCGTGTCACCATTTTTCCCAGATGGTAGCCATTTTCAAAGGGTTGCATTTGGTTGCATTTTAACACTGAGATCTCACAGTCATTCCAAGTCCATTTTCGTTGGAATTTGCTTTTCGGACTAAATGTTAGGGTCAACTCACTTTTTTACTGGACTAATCCGTCTCTTTCCTGAGATTACGAATTTTCTGGTGAGTAGAATGACCATTCATCATGTTGGAATCCAGCCTTGTTTTGTCTGGTCGCATTCAGTATTAACGATGAGTCGACGACGTCAGCATGGTTACATCTAGGTTTGGTTAGTTGAATGCGGGCCGTAGTTAATACGATTGCATGGTGTTTCGCCTAGCCCCACGTTTCCCAACCGCTCCCTAGGGGGGCATGGAGCAACTGCAGGGGAGGCGCGAGGCGCTGCCAGATTAGTGGTGAACTTTTTTTAACGATGCATCGCAAAGTTCTCGCCAATGACAGACCTATTCCTGCTATCAACCATTTTTTTTTTAATTACAGTATTGTAAATATTTTCAAGACTTACCACTATCATTCATTTTGTATTTTTTTTTTAATTACACAGCAATGCAGTGTCACATTGGGCCACTCAGGAACACTGGGATAAACGGGGAAGCCTCTTCAGAAGAACTTCAAAAAAAAAAAAGTTGCTGAGAAACGTTTCAAATTCACTCCTATATCTTCACTCCTAATGGTCAGGGTTTTGATTTAACCTTTGATCTAATGCTCGGTGGGATTAGCTTGGCAACTAATGTAGAACTTGGTGGCAGCCATTTTGGCTCTGATATCGCTACTTTGATTGGCTGAAACTTGGTGGGTTCTTTTACTCTTGTGGGGTTTGTTTTAGATTAAAGCTTACTGTGTAAGCTGTCTGTTGACCCACATAACTTCGTCTTCGGGGCTCCCACATACTGGACGGCTTAGTCCAGTCGTGGCCAAAAAATATGGCAGCGTGCCACGCGACCACGTCCGTTTTTCATTGAGAATTGTCGATCATGTGATAAAAAAGAACACGGAGCAATTATAGTCTCCTTCTGGTCGCCAGCACGCCGCCAGAGGTCCCAATGGCCGCTACAACTGACTGAAAATTCTCGTTGGCCGCAGCGACCTGGTGGCTTGGTCGCTTAGTACGCGGGGACCATTAGATGAATCTACTGAAGAAGTGGTGTTTGTAATATTTCTGATAATTCCAAAGTTAAAAAGCATCTTTCTGTAGCCGAATGTGTATAGTCGAAATAAAGGGGGTCTTGCTTTTCGCAAATTGACACGAGCACTACTACCTTCTCGAACTCCCCCCCCCCCTCTCCCCCAAATTTAAGTTTGTAGTGGGCCAAAGGGAAGAAGCTTTCCCTCCCTTAACATCACTTAATAGTAAAACGCATTATTATTGTAAATGGACTTGTGGAACCAAATTAAGTTCCCCTGAATAGAGAGGCTCTTCTGTTTTGCTTGTGTATGTATGGACGAGTCTTAATAACATTTTTCTTTTTTTTCTTTTCCCGAGCAACTTGCAGAAAGGATCGTGACGTCACTTGCTAGTGGTTCTGCTATTATTTTTTATTTATTTATTAGTGCCGCAGATAAAAAAAAAAATGGCCGACTGTTTGGCATTATGGCTCTCGTTGCATTATCTATAAGAGCTGTTGTTAAGTTTCCTCTACCAGTTTACAATAGCACACACAGTAAAGATGTCAAGAGTAAACAACTCGTCAGATACGACTTCGGAAGAGGTTCAATGCAGGCCACTCCCTTTGCGTTGAAAGACGAATGTTCTTTGCGAAAAGACAAAAATACCAACTAAGAAATTAAAGGCCAAGTAAGCTCCAGTGAGCCAACCAAAACAAAATGGCAGGAAAGGAAAACACAGAAGATGGCTGCTACTTTAAAAAATAAATCCCGATAGTCAGTGAGGGGATGACTACGGGGGGGGGGGGGGGCGCCAGTCGACCTCTCCTATCTGGTCAATTGGTGAACTCCCGTTTCGCCAAATCCCGTTTCGCCAAAACGAATTTGACAAAATTTTATGTACACGAAATTTAATATGTAACGGGGCTTTAAAAGGCAAACATTTAATAAGTCCAGTTGATTTACTAGCGTTTTGAAATTTGGCAATACAGACAGAAAAATGTGCGCTTTAAATGTAATTGTTTAGAATGCTTGGGCGTCACTACGTCAATGCCGAGGTTCTCTTTAAAGAATAGTTAGTTATACACGTGATGGTTAACCTTTTCCAAACGAGAACTCCCGTTTTGCAGAATCCTGTTTCTCGGTATCAAAATATTCTTCACAAATTAAACATTGCATACATTAAAGAGGCATGCCTAATTGTTAGTAATTTTTGAGTAGTTGTGGTTTCTGATTTTACGTGTTTAGGTGCAGCGAGTGCGGTAGCGCGAGCGAGGCACGTAATTGGAAACAAATTATTTTGCAAAATGGCATTCTACAAAACGGGTGTTTGTCTATAAATTAATGTCTGACAAATAGCATGTTCTAAAATGTTCATGTTATAAATGTTCGTGTTTAAATGATTTAAATGTTTCGTGCGGCAAAAATTTCGTGAAAGATATTTGGCGAAACGGGATTTGTCGAAACGGGACTGGCCCCTGAGGCAAAAGCTGTTAATTTGCTTTCTTTTTTGGCGAAACGGGATTTAGCGAAGCAGGATGTAACCGGTCAATTGACCTATGTAATCGATTCGCGGAAATTAGCTTCGGATGGCCAGGATCAGCAGAATGCGTCCGGCCAGTGACTGGACGAGTCAAAAGAGATTAAGGGATTAGCTCCTTATCAGTACTTTATATTTCTGGGCTGGTTAGGCGTTTTTCCTCTGATAATGACTTAAGACCGTTCTTTTTCTTTAACTTCACTGACTGACTATTGGATCTGTCCTGTTGTCCTGTAGTGACGTCCCCTGCCTATGTATGATATTTTTATTTTTTTTTTATTATATTTTTTTTTTTTTTTTTTTTTTTTAGTTTCCTGTCCAATAACTCAAGATGAGTTCTGCTGACGACAAGCTGTTTTGCCTTGTGATGCAATCAGTGCGCCAGGTGAACCAGTGCTATAAGGCGACGTCCGAAATCCTACGCAAATACATGCGGATGAATTACCGAAAATCCGTAGAGCACTTGGATGACTGCCAATTGCTTTTCTTTCTGGAGATGACCCTGGAAAAGGCGGCATGTGTGAAGTATCTAACAACGGACGGTTGTGGAAAGTATTGGGTCCACGGCATGTGTGCCCCTAACGATATTGATCCATGTTGTTTGTCTGGGCCACAACCATGTGATGCTCCGCCTGTCAAGTCGCCTTGCCAACCGCCCTGCAAGCCCTCATGTCCTCCTCCGTGTCCTCCAAAACCTGCGTGCTGTCCCCCTCCAAAACCTCCGTGTCCTCCACCCTGTCCTCCACCGTGTCCTCCAAAACCTGCGTGCTGTCCCCCTCCAAAACCTCCGTGTCCTCCACCCTGTCCTCCACCCTGTCCTCCACCGTGTCCTCCAAAATGTAACACACTGAACCTTGGTCGCTACCTTCCAACGTCGTCGCCCGTTCTCCAAAAAAAGGCTCGCTTGTTGGAACAGCATCGTGTTGGCAAACTCCAGGCAGCTCGTGTTTCCAAGGCCAAAAATCTGGAGCAAAGTGACGTCATCTTGTCCCGTTGTTCGCGCGGAGTTTGGGACTGTAAATCGAAAGCTCCCGGAATCTGAAAAACAAAAGAGTTTTCTTTCTCTGGTAACCCATGTCTCACGTACTATTTGGTTTGACTGTAGCAAGAGTCCATACGTTTTCGCTTTGTGATTTAGAGGTAAAAAAAAAAAAATTTCATGTGTACCGTTAGTGCTATGACAAAAAAGCAGTTAATAAACCAGTGTAAAATTCATTAATACTGAATAGCCTTCGTTTTGTTTTGTTTTTTTCCAATTGTTCCGTGCTGAATACCCCTTGCACGTTTTTGTGTTAAGACTTGAGGGGAAAAATAAACAGTTAAATAAAGAAATAAGTAGCGCTTAATAAACACAAGTTTATTTTACAACCGTTTTTGTGGAACTCGTGATTAGCTCTTTTGGAACCTGGACCTAGTTAATAATTTATATTAAAGAATACAGCAGTAGGTAAAAGGTTAAAACTGAAGGAGTCGGCATTACACTAGTCTAAAGGAAACAGTAATCCGAGATCAGTGGTATTTGGACTTTTCGTCTGACGTTTCACCCTACGGACTGTTCTTTCCCAGACTGCCTGAAAAGCATTTTTTTTTTTCAAAATGTTTATTTTTCTGAAAGAACTAACAGCCTACAGGTCTAGAACTGCAAACACTCACGGAGTTTCCCATTCTTTCGACCATGAGGTTCCAGCAATTCTGACTGGGAAGGCTTTCGGATGTTGATTGTTCCCACGCGAAGCATCCCCTCCTCCCTCGCCCCCACAGTTCTAACTGCGCATACTCGGAGTTTTCATTCTTCCCATCTTCCAGTATGTAGTGTGTTTCCGGCGTTCTGATTGACGTGGCTTTAGGGACCGTTCATTATTTATGAACGGGGGTGGGCCGGCAAAAATGAGGGGGGGGGGGGAGGGGCCTGAAAATTTTTTTATGAAGAGGGAGGGGGGCTAAAAAAATTTTGAAGTTGCTATCAGGAGAGGGGGTGGGTACTGCGAGAGAGTAACAGCAAGTTATAGAATGTTAATAAATTTATTTAGCTCAGCACATTCCACAAGGTATTAAAGCAAGCCTAGTATGTATCGTCCACTCATTTCACGAAAATGAAAATTGTAATACAATTTTTTTTTTTTTTTGGGGGGGGGGGAATCACTAACACCAAAGTGAATGAATTTTTTTTGTACTGGCGACGACAATCTCCCAGCCCACCCCCGTTGATAAATAATGAACGGTCCCTTAGGATGTTTTGCGACGGAGACCGCTACTTACTAACTTAACGGGCAGAACACTAATATATTTCTGCCAGTATTGGTACTGCTGTTTGTAACTCCATTTGGTCTACTGGTGAGGTTCTTGCATTAGTTAGCCAGGTTAAGTTTGGTGCTTTAATGCTAGGCACGTTTTTTTTTTAATTTATGGTTTTAAATTTCAAGTTATTACGATAGCTATCTCTTCACCTGCTCGTTGCATAACGTAAACATTAAAAGCTTAAAGTCTATGGTATCATCAAAGGACACTACGCTAGTGTGAATGGAACGTGTGTGTCAAATAAAAGTGTGTTGCACGGTAAAAATTTAAAATCTATCTGAGTGCTGTTGAGTGGTTTCACTATTCATATTTAAGCGTGAAGCGGAAATGTTGGCTCGGTTGTTATTGCATGCTTGTTCTTAAGTTAATTCTAAGATTGCTGGAAATTGATAATGTAAAATGTTAGTAGCGGGTAAAATACGACATTAGGTGACTCAATACCCCCCACTTCCCGTCACATAATCAAAGTGGGGGTAATGGCGTCACTTCCGGTCACGTGATTAAAGTGGGGGTAATGAAGTCTTTGCCTGGTTTTTGCCAATCGGGAGGCGGGTGGAAATATGCAGTTTACTACATTTTTTTTTTCGTTTTCAATAATCTGGAGGAAATGGAGGAAATGCCTTTTGCTACCTTTTTTCGTGTAACTCAATGGGAGTATAAACATACTTCCATTTCCGGTTACGTGATCAAAGTGGGGGTAATGATGTCACGGTCACGTGATGAAATTGGGGGTTATGAAATCTTTACCGGTTTTTCACAATCTGGAGGAGGGTGGAAATGTGCCGTTTGCTACATTTTTTTTTGTTTTCATTAATCTGGGAAAGAGTGGGAAAGTGCCGTTTGCTACATATGTTTTTTTGCGTTTTCATTAATCTGGTAGAGGGTGGGAAACTGCCTTTTGCTATCTTTTTTCGTTTTTAGGTCACGTGATGAAAGTGAGGGTAATGACGTCACTTCCAGTCACGTGATGAAAGTGGGGGTAAGGACGACACTTCTGTTTTCGTCAATCTGGAGGAGGGTGAGAAAGTGCTTTTTGCTGTATCCTATGACGTCATTTCACGTAATGCCATATGTGCAGCTTCACGCTAATGTCGTATAATCTGATATGAGCAACTTCACACGCTAATGCTGTATGAGCAACTTCATGCTAATGTCATAGGAGTAACTTCACGCATTAGGAATTATGATGCGTTAAAGGAAATTTTTTTAACCTGTATAAAGAGGAACGGAAAAAAATGTTCAGTCTGGATGCAGTTCTGGACTTGAACACACGGCCTTCCAGCCTTGGTGTAGTTGGGCAGGGCTAAATGCACCGTATCAGTAGGGAACCTGCAACAAGGTTTGTTTGTTTTTTTTTAAAGTTTTTTCTTTTTTTTTTTGTAAGTTTTTCTACGTTTTTTCTGAGTTTTTCCCTATGGCTCGCGAGCTTTCACATTGTGAGAATGACAAACTAGCAACACTGACGTCATTTGAAGATTTTTTTAAATAATTTTATTGGTAGGAGACAGTAACTACATTGTGCTACTATGCAAAACTCCTAAGCTGGATAGGTTTTGTTGTATTGTCCTCTTTTCATTTTCGGTTATAATTTCCATCTCCTTCAATCCCCCTAGAATTTGCATAATTTCCTCTTCATGGTCAACTCTTCCCTTCAACAATGATCCGACCAAGACTTTCAGCCTATTCACCAACGTGTTCGGGTTGTTGTAATGTACTTCATTAGACCCTGATTCGTTTGGCCCCGATTCTTTCAACTCCTATTTATCCGGCTCCAATTCGTCCGACCCTGATTCATTCACCCCAATTCATTTGTCTCCAATTCGTACGGTCCTGATTCATCTGACCCCGATTCTTCTGACTCCGATTCATCCGACCCTGTATCGTTCGACTCTGATTCGTTGTAATCTTTTTCTTCCTCCATTTCTTCCAGACAACCTCCTTTTCACCTCCTTTATTTTCTCCCAAATTGGTTTGGTAATACGCACGTACTTGTAACCGCAATATGATTTAGGCTTTCCAAACTAGGGGTTGCAATTTCGATATAAGGCATTACTGTCTTTCAGAATCGAGCTATACGATGCCAAGACTTCGGGGTCGTACGTTTCGTACTGCAAGTCTTTTTAAACTCCACAGCTGATTCGGTACTTCTTTCCTTCCACTACGTCGTTCTCTCATATTTTGATAGTTTTGGTACCAATCATGAGGTCTCCCATGTCCATGATGCAAACACATAATCGTTTTCTTTTGGCATTTTGAAAATTATATGCAAATAATATCTCGGAAGTCACACCCAATGTGTGCCCCTTCAAAAAAGCCTTTAAAGAGCGAAACGATGGTAGGGCCACCTGATGGAGGGGGCTCTGAGCTGATCCGTAATTTTGACGCTTATCGGGTGTCATCCTCGCGTTTCCGTGTTTTATGGATGGCTTCCACATCATCTTTCACATCTTCCATGCCATCTTTCTCCTTCACGAGGGTGATACTTTATAATGGACCAACAATGGGTTGCTTACCTTACTTTCCTCTTACAGGTTCTCCCAACCTTTTTGTCAATTTCTTCATCAGATTTGTACGTTTATCTTCCATTTTCTCTTTTTTTTTATATAAATGTTAATGCTAAACATTCGCTCGGGTGATTGTTCTCGGGTGATTGTTCTCGGGTGATTGTTCTCGGGTGATTGTTCTCGGGGTGATTGTTCTC
>JAHWFP010135922.1:945-13746 GCA_023313725.1 Lithobius niger | reverse complement strand
GGGGGGGGGTCTCATCTTGCATTGGCGTGAAATCCCAGTGGTTGTCGAATCGGTGGCACTGGTGGCTGAAGGATTGCCGATTTCCCTTCTCGAAAGCAAAATTACTTTCGTACTCTGTTATCTACCCAACAGCTTTCTCGACCCCGAAATCCTGAACCTCTGTAACTATGTTACTAATTCTTTCACTCTGGATCATTCATAGTGTCTGTTGGGTGACTTAATCTCTTATCTGTCGACTGGCCTCGAAATACAGCTAGTGACACTCATCATCGGCATTTCCTTGAACTGATCGCACCATTGGGGTTAATCCAGTTGGTTGATTTCCCCACCCGCGGAAATAAAATTCTCGTTCTGGTTTTTTCCCAAGACGATCGTTTAGTGTACGAGGTCGCTGTTGAAGACCATTTCGGAAACAGCGATCACTGTATGGTATCCTTGAAGGTCAACTCCAGCCTCTCCAGTCATTTCCTCCTGCATCGGGACCAACTAAACCGCCATACTGGCAAGATACATTTTACTCTCCTTAAAGCATAGTTAGCCAATATTGATTGGGATAACCAAATCTTTAATGTTCACTCGAACATGAACCAGGCTTGGGACTGTTTCCTGCATACGCTGGATAATCATGTCAGGCATTGTCGTTCCCCATACCAGCCAAAGCAACAGGTACCTTTTGTCATCCCACGGTGGATCTTGAAAATTCGGAATTCTAAATTGAGACGATGGAAGCGATACAAAGCAAATCCAAACACTTTGACGTTGCTAGCCTACAACGTTCAACGCAAACTTCACTCCTCTATGGTTGAATCCTGGGACTGCCAGCAGGAAGCCAATGCTATCCGCGAGGGAAACCCTGCCGCCCTTTTTCGTCTATACAGACATAAAACTGGTACCACACGATCACTTCCACCTTTAAAGATTGGAAGCTCTCACATCATGGGTAACTTTGAAAAGGCAGAAGCCTTTAAGCGCTGTCTTTGCTTTAAATGGCATTACTGACGACGGTGCACCCCATGTATCCCCACCGTCACTTGTTCCTCCAGCTGTCTCCTGCACTGTCGTTTCCTTTCCCTCAAACCTAGATCAAATTACCATTGACAGGCTTGACCCAGGCCATTCTTGTGGTCCTGGTGGTTTTTCTTCCTCTCTTTTTAAGCAAATTGTTGTCGTAATTGACTACCCTCTCTCCAAACCATTCTCGTTTTCGTTTGCTCAGGGGTGTCTCCCATCCGTCTGGAGCACCGCCACTGTGGTCCCTGTTTTTAAGAAGGGTTCTCCTTCTGATGTGCAGAATTACCGTCCTATTGCCCTGACCTGCGTGGCCTGTAAAATCATGGAGTCCATTTTTAGGGACGACGTTTTATTGTTCCTCCATGAGTTTTCCATTGTTCGCCCCGATCAATTTGGCTTTATGCCTGGCCACTCCTCTACCCATCAACTTTTATTTGCACTTGATCACTGGACTTCTGCTATTGACATTGGCATCCCTTATGATATTATTTATTTGGATTTTAAGAAGGCGTTTGAGTCTGTCATACATCGTAGACTTCTGCTTAAGCTTAGTGCGAGTGGAATATGTGGGGATCTTTTGAACTGGATCTCTGCTTTTTTAAGTAACCGTACTCAGCAGGTTTGTGTTGAAAATTCACTCTCTTCACCTGTGAGGGTTTCTAGTGGGGTACCACAGGGATCCCGTCCTGGGCCCCATCCTCTTCATTATCTATCTTAACGACGTCACCTTTACTAACGAAAACACTACGGGCTTTAAGTTTGCTGACGATTTAAAAGTCGGTTCAGCAGTCCTCACAGATGAATGCTCTGCTGCACTTGAAACGGAGATTGTGAGAGTTGCTGATTGGTCGCATACTTGGCAGCTGACTCTTTCGATGCCAAAGTGCCATTCGTTCCATCTTGGGGCCCGCAACACTGGCCGTCGCTACTTCTTAGAAAATCTACCCTTGCGATCTGAACTCGAAGTACGTGAACTGGGTGTTTGGTTTACCAGCCATCCTTGTACTGTCAGAAGGTCAGTCCATTAGCTTTTTGCCGTCTGGTAACCTCGCTACCAAGGTTTGGGCCTTTAAGGTCTTCGTAGGACTTCTCCTTGAGCGTGCTACCCCGGTCTGGTTCCCTAGCATTCTGAAGAACATTGACCTGATTAAGTCGCTGCAACACCGGCTTACTAAGGGCTTGCCTGGTCTCTGAGACCTAACACCTTTGGCACAACTTGAAAGGGCAGGTCTCAAACCACTTGAGCTCCGCAGAATTAGGTTTGATCTGATACTGACTTATAAGATCCTTCACTGCTTGACTTCGGTTGACCTATCCTTTTTTGACTTATGCCAGTATAAACTTTCAACCAGAGGACATCCATGGAAGCTGACTATTCAGGGTTCACACCTTGATTGTCGTCGCAACTTCTTTTCCATCCGGACCGTTCCAATTTGGAATGCTTTGCATGTCGAAGTTGTCTCCCTGTTTACGTTGGCGGGTTTCCGCCGCATGCTGAAATCTCAGCCATTGCATTCCTTTCTCAAACGTTGCCCATAAACTTCATTTTCCCACATATTTACTCTCCTGTTTCTAACTTAATTACCCTCCAGTCCCGGTGTCAGTGGATCAACACCCTTCCGGGTTCTGACCACTTCCGGGTGGTAAAAAAGTAATATTATTTTTATTAAATAAATAAATAAGTAAAAATAAACCGTAGAAAGTCTTTCTACAGTTTATTTACTTATTTATTTATTTTTATTTATTTTTATTTATTTATTATTATTTTTTATTTTATTTATTTATTTTTGCTCCATTTTCTGTTTGCCGCCATCCTGCTGTCCACTTCCGGTTTGCTTCATTCCTGCTGTTAACTCTGCTATTAATTTTATTATTTGCTTCCTTTGAATAAATAACGGAACCTGTGGCATTTTGTCCCGAAATTTAAGTTACCAGTGCGCTTTTCATATCCTCCCGGTACGTTGTGCCTGGTGTTTTTTAAGGTTTTGACTCCTGTATGCACCTTTTAATCTGATTCTGCATCAATCGTTAAAACTTTTGCAGCAAACAATGGAATGAGCTAAGAATTGTTTTCAAAGAAACTAACATGGGCGAAGCTGTAAAGGTTGACCATGTATTAGACAATAGAGGACGCCACGGTTGATTCTTACGATTTTTCGTTGGTGAAAAGCAGGGTAAAATATATAAGGAATACCACATTGACTCTGCAATAGCAAATATTTGGATGAAACTAGTACCTACCCATTCTACGATTAACGCCAGAGGGTGCCATCGTCGGCGAACCGAATGACAATTAAGGCGTCATTGCCCAAGTTTATGTTGGTTAGCGTCGCCATGGAAATGGACACTAGTTTGCGTCATTAAATCAAAATGATCACTATAAAAATACTTAAAAAATCATACATTCAGAGTTGGCTCGTCAAGTTTTCTTTTCTTTAATCCAACATTCAGATTTCAGACGGATTGTGGCTATACATGTGAAGCTAAGCATAACGCATGGTTTTGTGTTGCTAGAAGCTATCCATGTGGGTTGAATCTTCATCCGTGGTTAAATTTTCCTGTTATGGACTGAAACTGTTTGAATCGATCACAGAATAAGTCCTTCGACTTCAAATACTGCCCACGCGCGAATACTTCGTCAAGGTATTGAGCTATTATCACGGTCATGGTTTTTCGAATAGCTTTCTTTGGGTAAAAGGACGTTAATCGAAAAAACATGCCTTGGTTGAATGACGCCATCAATGCCGCAATTTATTATTTCAAGTTTCCTGGCCGCTCCGATGGGCTTGCTTGCTTGGCACGATGTTGAGTCGTAAGCCTTATTCACATTACAGTCTCTCCTTTCCTAACCTGGGTGACCACTCACCTAACTTGAAAACAAAGATGTTCGTTCGCATTACAGACTTCCTCTCTCATAAACCCATTTATACCACGGCTGTGACGTCACGCTAACTCAATGCCATGCTAAATTTCCGTTGGTTAAATCCCGTTAACCAACACCAGAAGTGTGCGCCATCGCAAAAAGTGTGGGTTATCAAGTTACCCCATACTATTGCCGATAACCCACACTTTTGCTAATAACCCACACTTTTGACACTTCCGGATCACGCGACCGGGAATGCACACACCAACAACACACCAACAACCAACAACCGGGAACGTACACAGCAACAGGGTGCAAAAAAAAAAAAAAAAAAAAAAAAACCTAACGCGATAAAAACGTACAGAACGAATTACTCAAAAGGAATGAAATCCCATCCCTGCAAACTCTTGTATGTCTGGCCTATAAGCTATTCACTCTGTGTTAACTTCCTCCCCCCTCCCTCCACAAACTAAAATGCAATGACCTTCATTCATACCGATACCCTATTATCGTATTTTTTTAACAATTCTCAAACTACAAACGGTCAAAATAAATTACATACCTTCCCAGAATGTCATTCTATCCCTGCGGCCTCTTATCGGAGTTCTATCACTCCGAAAAGCTTCGAAAACACAAGCGAGCTGGCTAGCATGAAATACGGCGAAACGACGCTTCGTCTCCTTCCCCACCCACTCCCCCCACAAACGGACGCAAAGGACTCGTCGGTCTACCATCCACTCCACCCTCCATAAACTAAAATGGAATGACCTTCATTCATATCGAGATATTTTCACAAAACACAAACACGTTTTGCATACTCGACCTTTGCATACTCGAGCCGGGCCAATGATCACAGCCGTTGGTTAAAAACCGATAACCGCTCGCTTCTAACCAATAACTATTACTTATTTCAACCCTTTTTCCATTTACGACGTTTTCCGCCACCCCCTACACACATGCACGGTCTCACCCAGGTCTCACCTAGAATTTTGTATAGCGATAGTTGAAGCTATTCGTTCACATTTGCTTTTCACTCCTCGTCCCTTGCCCTGAGGGCACAGCTCACCTAGCTAGGACAGGGAAAGGACCTCTCACAATATTTAAGAGAGCTCCCCTAACTTAGGCAAGGCAGCTGTCGTTCGTACTATTGCTCTCCTCCCTCAAGTAGGCGGGACCAGACGAAGTTAGGAGACGAGAGACGGTAGAACGAACAAGGCTTTAGAGAGACTGACTAATTTCGCTCTCTGGTGCCGAGGATGAAAGTAGGTACTATTTTACCCTTCGTTTTTCGAGAAGCTGGTGAAAACTCACATTTCATGCGCGGCTCAGCTTTGCAACATTAGCTCAAACGTGTGGCAAATGTTGCAAAGGTATTCAAGACTTTTCTATTCTTCTCTAGTAAGAAATGGTTTTGCTACAATCATTGCAACCTCTGTAAATGCTGCAAAAGCTATTTCACGCAGGATGCTTGAAAATTGTGATAGGGTACGTCCTTTTAAGTGTGGATCACGTGACACGGTCATACGACTGCGGTTAACAACGCGAGTTTTGTAATTCTCGTTTTTGTGTAGCTTACTCCACACATGAATGTAAAAAGAGTAGCTTAAAAATACTCAATTTAGTCCTCTTCTGCATCCAGGCACTGGTGCATAACTGTTTTTTAATTACATTAAAGACAAAACATTTTGCAGATGGTAAATGCATTTTTAAATGGCGTTTTTTTTCTCCGTTGGCTTGATTAGTTGAGTTGCGCTGCACTCTCTTTCGCGTAATACGTGACTCATATATTTCATTTTCTTTTAGGCTTAACAGATAGCCGTGCCATTTGCTGGTGCTCTACCCCACCATGCACGTGTTCTGGCGCATCCTAATTACAATTAAGACATTCTTCTTTCCAGCCGTTTTTGCATGTGACCAAAACAAGAAACACAAAACACAAAATTAATGCTGCACAACGCTGCATAGACCAGAAATTCCGCCAAGAAATCTGGCACATAAAACCTTTATTTTTCCCCCTTGTACGCAACATTCCAAACATGAGTCCCCAAGTAATCCCCCACATGTTCAAATCTTCCGCTGTGCTGCCCTAATTAAATGTAAAAACCCCCAGTTTTTATTACATTCGTAACTTTTACAACACCCATGTTAACGGCGTTCGCAAAGCACGCGGTTTGGAAATTAGGAATCCCGAGTTTTAACGGGGGATTATGTTTGTGAACCCGACCGTAAACTCTTTCTCTGGGTGACTTCATTGTCCAGTATACAAATCCTACGTCACGTTAAACGCAGAAACTGAAGAAACGTGGACAGTATACGGTTATTAATATTTGTTCCCCTCGGGCGTCGATCGCCACTTGTTAGCGCCCACCACATTCCATATTCCTTCATAACACTAAAAACCACAAACTAAACCAATTAAGTATATCCTAAACCAACCCAAGTGAAATTTAGTGTTGACGAAACCAACTCATTCGTTATTGTATGAGTACATGAAGGACAAGGAGATTACTCAATGCAAGCAAACACTAACAAGGGAACTAATGCAACGCAGGTCTTTACTACAAGCGCATCTTGGCATCCCGGGTGGCTCAGCCACCACACGTTACACGAAATGATAAAAGAACGTTGTTGGTTTATTTGGTGGCATGGCGTCAGACCTGCTGGGACTAGACGCAAAAAAGATGAAGGCTATAGAGCAGCGTCAAGTGACGTCATATTGGCTACGAGACACCATTTGGAGGGCATATCTACAAGGTGCACTAGATTAATATGTAAGGGAAAACAACGGCACTTCTAGTCAAGACAGTGCTTTGAAAGCGGATTTCTTAGGCCTAAAAAGAACGTTGTTTTCTCCAACAACAAAAATCGCGCGTTATAGAATTAAGAAATCCAGTGTAATAGCATTGGCTTCTGTAAGACGACCTTCTTTTCGCCTCCAGTGCCCCTTGCAGCTAACCCAGTTACTGGCTCCACCATAGAGTCATACACAATAATACTACGTTGTGTCACTGCCCTATAGAGCAGTGACATTTGCCGCCATATTGGCACCAGTATGGGTTTTGGAGGGCATAACTACAAGGTGCACTACATAAAAATGGAGAGAAAAACAACGGAAGAACGGATTTCTTAGGCTTAAAATAACGTTGTTTTCTCCAACAACAAAATCGCGCGTTTTAGGTCAAGAAATCACTCTTCACAGCATCGGCTTCAGTATGACGCCCTTCTGTTTCTCTCTGCAGTGTCCCTTGCAGCTAACCCATTAAGGCTCCAGCACAGAGTTATATACAATAATACTACGTCGTGTCACTGCTCTATAGAACCGGCTAGTCTCGGGGCATGTAGTCGCAAATTAATACTTTCCACATGGAACCAGGATGCCAGGAGATTCAGCAAAGGTTCCTACTGGATAAATATTGACAGGTGAAGCCGCTGTAGGTTACCGTGAGTTTTTTTCTCCCGTGCAGCATTGCAGAAGTTTGCTAAATGCCTGAAGCCCTAACCAGACTGGCTGCTCGCGGCTGCACGACGAAGCAGGATGGTTTACCAAAAACGTCAACATTAGTTCTTAAACACAACACCAACCATACCATTACAGCAATTTTGACGTTTTAGGCACGTAGTAACGCATCGCTTCGCACGAAATTGTCTTCTATCTGAAGATGGCTTG
The DNA here is from genome assembly GCA_023313725.1 of Lithobius niger. NCBI lineage: Eukaryota > Metazoa > Arthropoda > Chilopoda > Lithobiomorpha > Lithobiidae > Lithobius > Lithobius niger. The sequence continues at coordinate 6,205 of JAHWFP010135922.1, read as the reverse complement.
AGTCGCAAACTTCACTAGCGCTATGGCCAAAAGAAACAGCCCACTGGCTCGTTAGTGCACATCAAAAGGACCGCCAAAAAATGGCCGCTGCCATCTCCGTGCGATAATTGTCTCATCTTTCAACTAGCTGAAAAAACGTTATGGAGAAAGTTTTATTGGCAATCGAGATGAATCAACAGAATTTAATGGCTGTGTATTAATTACTTTACCAACCTGCAAGCTTGGAGGTTTCATTTAAATCCAGCATAACTATCAAAAAAACGGCCGTATTTGCTTAAGATGATCAATTTTTTATCGAAGGGAAGCAGCCATCTTGTTTTCGCAGCAGAGTTAGCACCTTTTTTTCCTGCATGGCTGCATTTAGCACTGCACGAAACGAGGAAAAGAGATTCGTTCGCTAAATGCAGCACTGCAAATTGCAGCTAAATTGTAAGGGAAAGAAATATCCATACGAGGAAAAGAACTACGAGGAAAAGAACTGCGAGGAATAGAAACGTACAGTTAAAGATGCCATTCTGGTCAAATGTACGAATGAGAAAACAGCAATGAAGTAAGGAAACGTGGACCGCAGGCTTATGATTCGGATGAATTATGCAGGGCCGCCAATATGTTGGCTGGCAGGGAGCATGGGAAAGGTGCAGCCGGCAACCAGAGGTGAATGCTGTGTGGCTGTAAGCGAGGTGGCAGGCTGTGCGGCTGCTGAAGTAACCCACAGCCATATAAAGGCGTGTATTATGCCAGGTTCAGCTACAGGAAATAATCACTGGATGTATTTTTTACATATTCCACATAATGAATTAAAACTGGATCCCCTCAAGTTGAGAATAGTATATAGTTCAGCCCTTTAAGAAATGACATCAAGAAAACCAAAACAGTGTCAAAACATAGTTCCAATTTTCCTTTAACGACTGAAGTAAACCTTGCTCCTTCCTGCCATTATTCTTCTGCCGTTCGTCCTTCCTGCACGCGTTATCAGGGCAGGATTGACGTTGACATTGTTCTTACATCTTCACGGGCATCACACTAGCGTGTGTCTTAATTAAGCCACGTTTGCTTGTTACTGATGTGGAGACCAGAGTCAGGTAACAACAGGCTGTACGCAGCGCTATTTAGCGCGACTGCATAGCAATAAGGGAATCTACCAGTTGAACGGTTTCCTTACTTTATTTAATCGACGGATCTTATTTTATTCCCTCGTCTCTTCACGTCACAGGAGAACGAATTCACAAAATGAAGTGGACGGTTTTCGAAAATTATTTACACCACTTGTTCGCAAAGCTGTAAAACCATTAAAACACGGGTTCGTTCGAATGATAAACCGACACCACCCCCCCCCCCTCTGCCCGTCTTCCTTTTTGTTTCTACAACGCTATTAATACCGAGACATTACTCTCTTGACATAAAATTCGTCCAGTTGGGGAAAAGCTACGTTCGTGTGTCTTCTTATTTTTCGCCTGGTGCATAGACGGTGTCAAAATAACGGCAAACACCGGGAGAAGGGAGGGGGGAGGGGGAGGAGGAGGAAGATGACAAGATTTTATGGAAGAGGGAGGGCGACTTCGTGATTTATCGTTTTGACAAATGTTTCTCTCTCTCACTCTCTCGATCTATCTATCTCTCTCCTTCACGTAGTTACTAGAACTGAAAATGGGCACATAACCCCCAACAACGTTCAACGCAAGAAGGTCATAAGCGACGGTGCATGTCGTTTAGTTCACACTAAAACTGAAACTGAAACCTAAAAAAAAATCGCGTGTGCGAGCGCCGGAAATTTATTAGGCTACAAAACAGTCATCTTTTGCCGTAATTTTGGTCGGTAGAGGGCGTTAATGCATCGGCTTCTCTTCCATTTTAGGTGACTTGGGTGATACAGCAAGAAATGACTGGAGCTTTCTTCGCAAGTATTAATGTTATGACTTGCATGAATTATAGGCTTAATGCCAAGCTCATATATTTAGCTTTGCACGCAACAGATTATCGGCTTTCTTTTTAATTCGTCCTGTTTTTTTTATCTCCCCCCCCCCCCCCCCCTTTAGTCGCAGCGCTTGCAGTACATTCTTTAACTAAGTTACGGCGCCGCCACCATAAAAACCGGTGCTTTCACGCAGCGCCACTACAGAAATCCATGGTCATTTTGCGGACGATTGTTGTATTAACGACGAAGCAACGGCTGACAGATTTAAAGTTTCGTTTATATTTTTAAGTACAGAAACACTTATGTTCGTCTATAGCCTCGAAATGACTTAGAAAATAGCATAAACATAAAAATTATGGGACTATTAAACCTAGAGCGTCGTAAGACATAAGCTTTCTTAAGTAACGTATGTCGTTAGTTATTTTTTTAATTTTCTCTTAATTTTTACGAAATAGGTTTAGCGCCTTAAAAAAAATTGGCTGAAAACTACCAGTATTAGGCGTATATGTGCCTTTTTTTTCTTCGCAAAACAACTTTTAAAAGTTTTCAATGATTGCTCACTCTATTTCCCTCTCATTATTGGCAATGAAGGCTTGCGATTCTATACAGTTACAAAAAAATTCCCGTTTAAGCAAACCACCGTCGCTCAAACAGCTCTTTGATGGGTTAATTCGTAAGTCCTGCAAGTACATTCGTTCTTATTTAATTTTGCAGTGAATCTTCTTTGAAAACACTTGACGTGCCTGAAGGCTACTGAGCACTCCAGCGTCACATGGCTTATTGTCTCACTTGGTAGTAATTCGTGATCCAGTATTTGCGAACATACAGATGGGTTCGTCGGCTTTACTGGGTTCACGTTTGTTACAGCTTTGTTCCACCCATCAGAACGAAAGAGGAAGCTCAATATCTTGAAGTCGGTTGCAGGCAATAAGTCGGTTGCAAAGAGAGCCACTGTAAATGGACTATACAAGGCGTATATTCGAGCTTGTGCCGATTTTCACATCCCGTTGCTGCTCACCTCCACTAGGGGTTTGAAAGATATCCAGGTGTCACTGAACAGTTGCTTGAGGGTGGTAACATGCTGCTTGCCATCTACCCGTGTGCTTGCGCTGTTAGTGGAGTCGGGGGACGTCCCGGTCGAAATCAGAGCCAAACAGTTGCTCAATCAAGTGTGTCTTCGAGCCTTGGCAAGAGGCACCACTGATCCGTTGGCGATGATCATTCGTGACTAAATGTCACACTCGCAACGTGCTCGGAGCTTACTTGGTTCCCCTGGAATCGGAGCCTCCCTACTTGTTGAGAGGCATCTGGAACGTCTTCCTTGCCCCTCTATTAGTGTTTCTTCCCCACCGTGGCTCTGGTGCGGCATTGCGAGTCGTGCACTGTGCGGTGATTCCAAGCATAGTCGAGACCCTCAGTTTATTTCAGTGTATGGTGATGCCTCCTTGACCGTTGAAGAATGTTCCGGTGGGATAGGAGTTTGCATCCCAATATTTAGAATTAAACGGAGCTACCGGCTTGCAGCCGTTCCTTCGGCTTTTGTGAGCGAACTTGTGGCAATTTCAGTGGCTCTGGACATCAGCCTTGATTTGCAGGTCCGAAAAGTTGTAATTCTTACTGACTCCCTTGCAAGTATGGGGTTCCTTCGAGGGTGTTTTTCATCTATGGATGTTTCCCACCCAATTGCCATAGAGATTGGCTGGAAACTGTTTCTGGCCCATCAGGCTGGTTACCTCGTTGCGGTTGAGTGGGTAAAGGCACACTTCATTGTCTTTGGTAATGAGCGTGCAGGCGATCTTGCGAAGAAAGGAGCCTCACAGGTCGGCCCCGTTGTTGACTTTCTCGTTGGCCCAAGAGATATCCATCCAATCGTTCGGCGTCACGGCATCAGAGAGTGGAGTGAGAAGTGGAATAGTGGCATCACCGGCCGCTCACTCCACAGTGTTCACTCAACCGTCTCTACACCGAAGTATTTGGATGCCATATCAAGAAGAGGCAGGAATCTTGTCCAAGCTCCGCACTGGGCACACACAGTTGCGGGCTCATCTCTTCCGACTGGGGTGGGCCAGGACTCCCCCCCCCCCCTGCTGTGACTGGTGAGTCCGACGAAACTGTGTTTCACTTTTTGTTTGAGTGCCCCCCCGTGGGCCCCGCAGCGTCGCTTAGTGTGTACTGCAGACTGTGACCCTCTAACTGCAGTTTTGGGAGTTCCCCCCTCATGTTCCCCGTGACAAAGTTAACGTCCGAAAAGTCCTAGGCTTTTGTAAGACGACTGGTAGGTTCAGGGCTGTTGTCCCCTAACTACAACTGCCCCAGCATTGCCTTGCTTGCTCCCCTTCGCTGGTGCCTGGTGATTGGGGGTACTAGGATTAGACAGCAGGAGTGTTGTTTTGGTTGGTTTTGTTGGAGCGGTTCAGTCATTTGTAGTTATAGTTGTAAGGGGCCCAGGTTTACGTGTGACCCAGGACTCTTTGAGAACCGGTGTACCCCTGGTTAGTAATAAGTTAGTTTTTAAAATAGAGGAGAGTGTATGACGTTGGGGCCTTTATTTACTCTCGTAATAAACTTGACCTTGAACTTGAACGAAAGCAACTATGGAAGGAGATAGTTGGTGTTGGAGCATTGTTGGCACGGTAACAAATTCTTACCGCCTCAAGCTTGTAGGCAGTGTTGGCAGGTTTTTGCCACCAAGTGGCCAAAACCAGTTTTTACCATGGTTTTTACCTTCCCGGCAAAAAGACCAGGGCCTGCAGCTGGTTAATTTTAATTTTTGTTGCCTATACGAAAATCTACATTATCCGATTTATAGCAGTTTCCCCTTTTGAGCATTAGTTTCTCTAGAAAGTTGTCTTCCGTGCTGAGCTCGTTATACTGTGCATACCGGGAACTGGCGAGCCTTTATAATCATCTTTCTCCAATCTCTGAACCTAGCTCATAGAGGGGAGGCCTGACGGGCTGTAGGTAATGTATATATTCGTATAGGCAACAAAAACTAAAATTAACCAGGTGGAGGCCCAGGTATTTTAGTCTGTTTATTGCCGACGAAAATTTACATTACCTGATTTATAGCAGGCTTTGTCACCTAGGAGGAGGGCTAGGTTCAAGCCACCCACTTAACGAATCAGCACCCCAAGGAACTAGTCCCCGTGAAGACAACTCCTTTATCCTAACCAATATCCCAATCCTAACCGGAGTAGAGCATCAGACGGCAGTGGATTCCATGCCCAGTGCAGGGAGATTGGGAAAGCGATCCTCGTGTGTAAAGGTAGTAAACCTGTTTTTTTTTTTACGCCCGACAGACGGAGGATGCAAGTGGAGTGTCTTACTTCTAAGGGGGACAAGGTA
>JAHWFP010135921.1:30142-42465 GCA_023313725.1 Lithobius niger | reverse complement strand
GCCTTAGCTGGCCACTACACTGCCGGCCAGCTAAGGCCGCCAGACGCTTGAGCTTCTCACAGTCAATACAGCTATCTCAATCGGCTGCGAGTCGAAATCGAAAAGTGACATCTGTCGGCATTAATTTCTGAGCGTCCCAGCAAAACAATGGCGACCTCCGTGTCGTGTTTTGGTGATGCAATAATTAAATTGTTATATCGAACGTAAGTAACGTATTTTTACCGCAAGTCTTGTGTTTAATTAGTTTAGTTATTGTGTATGTGATCCAAAAGTAAAACATGCATGTCAAATGGATGTAATTGCCCTTTAAAGGCGGGTTGCTACCAAATGAAATGTATCATGCCATCTATTTCTCTCAAACCCTTGCAAGCAGCGAGCAAAGGAATACACAAAGAAATATCTTTTAATTATAAACAAGTCACGTACGTGCCTCCATAATTATTCAGTAAAAATTTGTTATGTCCTCGTGCACCAGGGAGCTGTAAAGATAACGATATTACTGTCACTAGGTGGCGTCACTGTAGATTCTTTATATTCTACCGTAGCCCAATCTAGTGGCAGTAATATCGGTAATCTTTAGGCGAAACTTGCTCTCAGATGCACGAGGACGTACCAAATTTTTACTCAATAATTAAGGGGGGCAAGTGGCTTGTTCGTTGTGTTAAAGGAAATTTCTTTGCTAGGCATTCTTTAGCTTGCACTGAGCAAACGCTAGAGAGAACTAGAAATCGCCAGATGGGTGGGTGCAAACCTTCGTTTGGTTCGCACTGTAACGAATTCCATACCTCGAAGTTTCTTATCGATGACTAAAGGCGTTAGGAGCAAAAATACGGGCTAATAAGAAAGGGCAAACCCGGAGATGCAAATCGGGTAATCTCCGATCTACGATAGTTCCCATTCCTTCTAAAAAAAAAAAAAAAAAAAAAAAACAGGTAGTCAGTCTCTCAGCCTGCCATAGCTAACGGTCTCGATTTTGGTTACCGGCAAACTAATCTTTTTCGCAGGCGTACAGAACGAGATCCTCTCTCGGCCATCGAAAAGTCGACTTAAACCTGGATATAGAACACATAGGCACCGGACACGTAGGCATCCCAATTTAGGCACTAGACAAATAGGCACACGGACGTACAGACACCGAACAACTAGGCACTAAGTTTTTAAAAAAAATTTTAAAAATTGGGATGGATTGCCCTCAAATTCTGAATCGTTTGTTTTGAATCTGGGACACTTATCCGTGGAAGGGGGGGGGGTCCGTATTTTTCCCGAAATTTTGTGGTGAATTACTGTTCCAAATTACGCTGCCTCGCTCACTGCGGCTAACACTTAACATCAGCGATTATAGGCAAAAAATATTTCGCAGTTTTTAACGCTACGAACATTTTATGGCAATCCCAAGTTAATAGCTCGGCCAAGTTAAAAAAAAAATTGAGATGGATTGCCCACATATTGGGGGGGGGGGCCCAATATGTGGGCAATCCATCCCAATTTTTTTTTTAACTTGGCCGAGCTATTAGCCCGATGTCTAGTCTCAGTGCCTATTTGCCAGTGTGTCTATTTGTCCAGTGCCTGTGTGTCCGGTGCCTAGTCCACGTACCGTGAGACCCAGCGTTATTACTTTTAACCATTTCCTTTTTCAGAGTTTGAAACCAATGAGACATCAGAAAAAACACCGTATCTGATGCCATTACCCACTTGACACATGCAATGGCAAACGTGAACAAGCGCGCGCCCCTACCCGCAGAGAAGTCCATCTCACTGCATACATAATTTCCAACGGGAGACATTTTGGGCAACACTTCAGAAATTCACATTTCAAAGCCAACTTGATTCATTTACTGACCTTTTAAACAGCCAAATACCTTCCGAGGCAAGCGTTCCATTGCCGAGCCGGGCAACTCCAATGTGTGCCTCGCCAGTGTAGGCTTTTCTTAGATCACCAAACGCAGATCAACCTCTAACTATAATGACGTCTGCGGGAATGTAGGTCAAACCCGGAAACGTACAAAAACTTTGGCGTCACCGCCGGTCGCCCAGTGGGCCTTGCTCCCCGTCAGAATCCATTGAAGGACAGCAGCAAAGTACGATGGACGTTCCCGTCTACACGGCTCATCGAGGATCTTGCGGATTTTGGCAGTCTTCCCTTCTCACAGGGGGCTTCCACCACAAGCGCGGCCTGCGAGATTGGTTGTGTACAGGACGTGCCAAACGTTCGGGAACCCACACGGCGCCCAACCCCTTGTCGCAAGGTCGACTGGGGCATTCATTTAACACTGACGGAATCCTAGTTTACTAGCTCAGCGGTAGTACTTGCTAGACGTTAATTACCATTCCGTGCGGGAACTAGTGTGGCGCTGGGAGGTGAGACTCGCAACTTCAATCACAATTGGCCTTGAATGAAAAAATAAAACTCGTTCCTGGCATTGTTGCTCTACCATTCCTGAAACAATTACCCTCTGGAAGCCCGCATCTACGAAATAATTGCATCTATCAGCCTGATTGTTTCGAGGCTTAATGGCTACGAAATTAACAACATACCCTTATTTGGTTTAAAACTGCAGGCCTAAAGCTTTTAGCTGAGACGCGGATTTTTTCAAAGGATTTTTAGCGAGCGTTCACCGCTTCTGGTCATCTGTCCGACGAAGCCCTAAGGTGGACAGGGTTTAAAGGTCTTTTAGCGAGCGTTTACGCTTCTGGATTCTTTCCTTTTGCCCATGAACAAGTACAAAACATTTAGCCAGCCAACAACGCCACATTCTGCGCCAGTGGCGTGTACAGGAGGGGGGGCATTACCCCTGCCCTTTTCGGAAATGGCTCTTTTTTTGTAAAAAAAAAAAAAAAAAAAAAAGATGGTCTTTTCTGCCACCATTTGCTGGTGCGGCAGTGTCTGAAAAAGAGCCTAAGGCCTAAAAAAAGGCAAAAAAAAAAACCTGCAACGGGCAAAAAAGGCTAAGAAAGGGTAATAAGATAGCCAAAAAAAGTCCTTGGAAAAACATGTCTATTAAAAGCCTAAAAAAAGGTCCGAAAACAGCAAAAAAGGCCTGAAAAAAAAAGGTTAGGAAAAGGTAAAAAAAAAAAATAATAAGCAGGAAAAAATTGTCCCCCAAAAAAGTGCCCTTTTTCTTAAAGTTCTGACCTCTCAGGGGATCTGTGCACGCTACTGTTCTACGCGACCAGGCTTAGTTTACACGGTAACAACGATCTAGAACGTGCACCGAATTTGTAGTCAATTGTTATCCCATTTGGAAATCATTGTTTGAGTCCCACGGCTGACACTTCTTTTGCTGATCGTCACTAAGGCCCATTACAAGGAGGGGCACGTGGTGCCTCATGCTCGTGTCGATTGTGGCATGTCAAAGATTATCAGCTTTCCACTTGGATTTCTCCAGCTAAATTGTCCCTGTCGTCATCACGGAGCGTATAACCCTTTAGGGTTAAATAAATACACATGCAAACCTATTTATTTAACTCTTGTTGAGCTTTCCGTCTTTAACCCTATAGGGTTCGAGTTCCCTAACAACAACAACAACAACTCATCGTCACTTTGAACACGGGTAAATTATCACGTTAGATACTGTCTCACCAATATGTACACGTCATGTGAAGATGAGGATCATTGTAAAATCCGTTTTATTGTTACAGTTTTTAACAGCGAGACTTCAATTTTCAGAAGTGTTTTGTATTACCGCGATCTAGGGAAACTTGTCCAACTAACTCAGCTCTGGTGGCAACTCCACGAACTATCCCGTTAAAAATAATTTTACAACGTATTGGCGCGGCCTGTTACCAACCATTCTCGTCGGCCGGGCCACAGGAAAGGATTCTAAATATAACCCCGCGAAAACTTGCCAGCTTCATTGATGTTGTAGTAGTTTAGGAAGAAGACTCAGGCTGCTATTTTTAGTATCATTTCGTCCCCATCCAGAGAACACTCCACTCCCAGCCTTACTCGGCATCTCATCACGTGGCTGTTCATGTTAGGCTACTTTCCTGCCTTACCATGCCCGTCATCGGTTCAACATGGGCGTCTCGTTACCACTGATCCCTAGATAAAGCTTAAGGCCGGCCTCACGTTATCTTACCGAGGCAAAAACCGAGTGTCAGAATGCAACAACGAGGAAGGGTTATCTACTCAGTTTAACGACCTAAATATTTTGAAACTGCAAGAATTCATGAAGGCTAATATTGTAAAAAAATATATATATAAAAAAAAAAACTACTTTTCACCATCCGTCCCATGTCCTTGAACGTGATCTTACTATCACAGATGAAATCCAACTTTGCCGCGTTGCTTACTGGGAGGGAGCCCCTGCTCTGAGGTTCTCTGCCGCCAAACTCAACAGATGGCGTACGGTTTTAGAGTAAATTAAAGCAGTGGCGTTTGGACATACGCGATCTGCAAGGAACCCAACGAATATAGAGCAGTGACACGACGTAGTATTATTGTATATAACTCTATGCTGGAGCCTTAATGGGTTAGCTGCAAGGGGCACTGCAGAGAGAAACTGAAGGGCGTCATACTGAAGCCGATGCTGTTAAAGAGTGATTTCTTAGGCCTAAAACGCGCGATTTTTGTTGTTGGAGAAAACAACGTTATTTTAAGCCTAAGAAATCCGCTCTTCCGTTTGTTTTCCCTCCATTTTTATGTAGTGCACCTTGTAGTTATGCCCTCCAAAACCCATACTGGTGCCAATATGGCGGCAAATGTCACTGCTCTATAGTAGTTTGAAAAGGCCGTTTATACAGGGGGCGGACTGGCCCGAGTGGTTAGGACAACCATTTTTTCTTGGATTTTTTTTTTATTTTTGGGGGGAAAACGAAAAAATAAGTGAAATGTGTATCGTTTTTGTTGGGTTTAACATGTCGTTATTATCCGTTAAGAAGGCATGATACGGAGTTTCACCACGAAACGACTTTCAGTAACGTTTTCTTGTAGTATCTTTGGTGACCAAAAAATGTGTGTAATTTTTGTGTGTGTCGTTGGTATCGTAGGTTAGGTTAGGTTAGGTGTGTTGCCTCTGGTTCGGATTTCACCACACACGATACGATGTTTCACGCGAAAACGACGTTCGAAACATTTTTTATACTGCAGTAGTTCCCCCCCCTCCCTCCTCCGGTTGCTTTCTTTGACTTAAGTTAAGAGCTAATACGCATTGTTTGAATAACGAATGCAATATACAGGATTGCTCATCCTCACCCATCTCCCCCCCCCCTCCCCTCCTTAACAAAGAAAGCTACCAAACGAGAGACTTCTTCCTGTCCCCTCAACTCTGCCAACAGTTCTACGCAGACAGGGGTGGTTATTAAGTAATAGTTATAGCCATCCTTTTTCCAACAATGGGGGACAGTAAGTGATTTATTGGATAGTTTTTTCGTACGAGGAGCCAGAATCGTCCGAGTACGTAAAAACTATCCAATAAATCACTTACTGTACCCCATTGTTGAAAAAAGGATGGCTATAAGTAATAGTTATAGCCATCCTTTTTCCAACAATGGGGTACAGTAAGTGATTTATCGGTTAGATTTTCGTACGAGGAACCAGAATCGAGGAGCTCGAAGGGCGAGGATGTTCTCGTCCGAGTACGTAAAAACTATCCAATAATTCACTTACTGTACCCCATTGTTGAAAAAAGGATGGCTATAAGTTTCTTATTACCATACTAAAAGGCTGTTTTCGACGTTTGATCGTCTTTATTTACGGCCATTAACAGTACTGAAATTGGTTTAGCACGGCTTGACTTTTCATTGTTACAACGGAGGGAAGACCGGCAACAATGAAACAGAACACGCATCTCCACGAATTCGCGCACTCGTCTATTGTTGTCCGTTCGTCCCTTCGATTTCCCTGCGCTTTGATAGTTTTTTGATGTTTGCATTTGTATTACTAGCCATATCGTTAATTCGCTTCGCTTACTCCATTGGCGTCGTTCCATGCTTCATGTAATTTCTTTGATTCCAAGAGCATCACAAAATGGATGTATATTTCGATGCAAAGTAATTGCAATTGTTGCTCACAGTTGATTCATCACATTCCTCAGCACGTCTGCATCTCACCAACATCATTCAAAACATACGATTTGTTTGTTTGCATGCGTGGAAATCGCTCGCTTTGCTCGCTCAATCCACGCTTCTCCGTGCTTGTAAGACACGAATGTTTGATATCTTTTTAAAACCAGGTTTACGGGTTCGATTTTTCCATGCATCAAAGTTAGTTCATACAAAACTTCAAGATCTATATATGGCTGTTGCAAAATACGTCGTCCTTTTGGGTAATGTTTTTGCGTACATCTTTTTTCCAGATCATCTCATTACGTAACTAATAGCTTCAAGATGGTTTGTTCGTCACGAATGTTAACCAGTGCATGAAAAAACTATTGACGTCATGAACAAACATTATGAGGTTTTAAAAAAAACTTTGACGTTAGTTTTGAACGATTTTTCGCCTATTTGAGGGCCTATATCAAGTTACAGTGATGAAAATATGCCTATCCGAAGCGCAATTTCGTTTGGTCCTTTCGTTTCGCTTAGTCCTAATTCCATCTTTGTCGGTGTTTTGGTTCCAGAGGGGTAGAGGTACAAACACACACGCACTAACATCATACGCCTTTAATGATGTTGATGGCTAAATTCAGTGTTTCGTTGGGCGTTGACCAACTGTTTGACGAAGATGAAGATGAAGTTTTGAGCCAGGCTTTGGCTGAAGTGGAAGGTGAACCAGTTTTAAGAAACCGTGGCCACTCTCTCGGTAAGAATGCAAAACGTAGATTTTCATTTGTTAAAGAAGATGAGTTAAAAAGCGTACAGGCTGGGCGTCGATGCGACATTGCAGCATTGTTGCAATAAGTATACATGTATACTTATTACAACAGTATGTTGTATTGTGTAAGTATACATTTTTACTTACAGTATTGTTGCAATAAGTATACATGTATACTTATTGCAACAATAGGTTGTATTGTGTAAGTATACATTTTTACTTATAGTATTAGTATTATAAGGACTGTTTACAACAATGAAAACGGCAAAAGTATGGTAATAACTGTCAGTTATACTTTTCATCTGGAGTCCGGTAAGGTGGTGGCGGGGGTAGGGGGGGGGGGGATGGGGTCGGCCGATTTTCTTTGGGGTCTAAACTGGGATCAACGGATTTAAGGGCAAATTTTTTTACCCCAAGCTGTGCCAAAATATTATTCTTTTTTTTTTATTCATTTACATTTTGTTTTATAAATCTAAGTATTTCAGACTGAGGTCCATTTTTTAGAATGAGATGTTTTCTTGGGTATGATGGGTACCGTAGTCGTATTGCATGCCTTCCACCTATGTAGTAGATTTGTATTACTGGAACCTACGTCGTTCTTTTATTTCATTTAATAATAAGAGCATAATCGGAGCATAGGCTATGATGGATGTAGGACACATAGGCACCGGACACATAGGCACCCGAATTTAGGCACTGGACAAATAGGCACTCGGACATTTCGCCCCCCGACAAATAGGCACCAAGTTTTATTTTATTTTTTTAATTGGGACAGATTGCCCTCAAATTCTGTATCTTTTGTTTTAAATCTGGGACACTTCCGTGTGAACCGTCAGGGGAGTTTTTTGCTTTCCCCCCCCCCCCCTCCCGACATTTTTTGTGGTGAATTAATGTTCCAAATTACGCTGCCACGCTCGTTGCGGCTAACACGTATTATCAGAGAAGCTAGTGTAATAAAGATGCCAACAATCTTTAGCAGTTGTGAACGCTACGAACATTTCTAAGCAAACTTTTTGTCACTCCCACCTCCCAATAAGAGGACAATCAATCCCAAATTTAAAAAAAGATGTTTTTAACTTGTTGCCAATTTGTCCGAGTGCCTATTTGTCCAGTGCCTAAATTGGGGTGCCTAATTGTCCGGTGCCTAATTGTCCAGTGCATATGTGTCGTATAGCGGCTATGATGGCTGCTACGCTTAGCGATTGTGTCCTCCTTTCTTCAACTGCTGCTTTGGATCCGGAACAATTCGGTCCCAAACTTCCAGATAGTGCGACAGTTCGGTCCCGTATAAAAAATAACCCTACGAAAATTCGGTCTCGCAAAATAAAAAAAGTAACACGCCCGAGTGGTTAAGTGGGTTTATGTGAAAAAATGCCGAGTCGTTGAGCTCCACGTAATACTATAAAACGATGCAACAATGGCAGTTGACAAGCAATGCTGCGGGAATCTAGGTAAAAATACCCCCGGAAAAAATATCCATTGGAAAAATATACCCCCTGAAAAAATACCCCTGGAAAAAAAGTTCGACGAAAAAAGGTCCGGGGAGAAAATGTCTGGGGAAAAAAGGTCCGGGGAAAAAAGGTCTGCATAAAAAGGTCCGGGGGAAAAAAAGTCCGTAGGAAAAAGGTCCGGAAAAAAGGTCTGGGGAAAAAAGACCTGGGGAAAAAAAACCTGGGGAAAAAAAGTCTGCGGAAAACAGGTCCACAGAAAAAAGGTCCGGGGAACAAAGGTCCGAGGAAAAAAGTCCGCGGAAAAAATGTCAGTGGAAAAAAGGTCCGAGGAAAGTTAAATAGCACGACGTAGGCACTGATAAATGTTGGCTTTAAATATATAGGCATATACATGTGATCTAGGGAAAAAAAGCCGCGGAAAAAGCCTGGAAAAAAAAGCTGATGGAAAATAAGCCGCGGAAAAATGGCAGCAGAAAAAAAATCTGATGGAAAAACCGGCCGATGGAAAAAAAGGCCGATGGGAAAAAAAGCTGATCCTGGTTCAAAATTTACAAAAATACTACCTAAATGTAGTTACGTGTGTATTAATCATTCTTAGCTGCATGTTGCTCGATCGAGGTCACCTTTGGAATTCCGAAAGGAAAAGAAGTCACAAGTTTTCTCGCAAATTCCTTAACTGGGGAGGTGGTGGGGGAAAGGGTCGTCCTCAGTTTGGTCGTGTGTCTAAATTGTTCACTTTTTTTTTGCGGTGCGGGGGGGGGGTGGAGAGGGTGGCAGGAAAAGGATACGATCCAGAAAAATATTAAAATTCTGCAGAGAAATATCAAAATAACTAAAAACAAAAAATAGGTAAAGAAGTTCGGGAATAAAAGTATGTTCTTTTAGTTGTCCATGTTACGGATTTAAGACAAATTTATGATTTCCTGATTATCCCCCCCCCCCCCTACCCAAATAATGGCGGAAACTCGTCAATTCATGATTTATCCTTTAACGATAGAAGGGCACCCGACCAAAGTGAGGACGACCCTTTTCCCCACGGTTACGTCCAGTTTCGCCAAAAAGAAAGCAGATTATCAGCTTTTGCCTCAGAGGCCAGTCCCGTTTCGCCAAATCCCGTTTCACCAAATATCGTTCACGAAGTTTTAGCCACACTAAATATTTAAAACATTTAAACACGAACATTTATAACATGATAATGGTCAGACATTTATAGATAAACACCCGTTTTGCAAAATCCCATTTTGCAAAATAATTTGTTTCAAATTACGTGCCTCGCTCGCTGCGGCTAAACACATAACATCAAAAAACACAACTAATCAAAAATTACTAACAATTAGGCATACCGTTTTAACTTTTGCAATGTTACATTTTTGAAGAATATTTTGATTCTGAGAAACGGGATTCTGCTACACATTAATTCCCGTTTGGAAAAGGTTAACCATCACGTCGTGTATAACTAACTATTCTTAAAAGAGAACCTTGCCATTGACGTAGTGACGCCCAAACATTCTAAACAATTATATTTAAAGCGCCAGTTTTCAAAACGCTAATAAATCAACTGGACTTACCATATTCTACCACTGCTTGTCTCTGTTAAATGTTTGCCTTTTAAAGCCCCATTACATAGAAATAAGGCATTAAATTTCGTGCAC
The DNA here is from genome assembly GCA_023313725.1 of Lithobius niger. Classification (NCBI taxonomy): domain Eukaryota; kingdom Metazoa; phylum Arthropoda; class Chilopoda; order Lithobiomorpha; family Lithobiidae; genus Lithobius; species Lithobius niger. Next base: position 32,608 of record JAHWFP010135921.1, on the reverse strand, counting down.
GTAAAATTTTGTCAAATTCGTTTTGGCTAAACGGGACTGATCCCTTCTTATTTTTTGGCAGAACGGCAGTTCACCTCCCCCACAACCTCCCCAGTTAAGGAATTTGGCAGGAAACTTGTGATTTCTTTTCCTTTCGGGATTCCAAAGGTGACCTTGATCGAGCAACGTGCAGCTAATAAATGATTAATACACACGTCAAGTGCATTTAGGTAGTATTTTTGTACATTTTCAACCAGATTTTTTCGCGCTATTTTTTTCCATCGGCCTTTTTTCGCGGCTTTTTTTTTCACGGCTTTTTTCCATCGGCTTTTTTTCCATCAGCTTTTTCCGCGCCTTTTTTTTCCAGGGTTTTTTCCATCGACTTTTTTTTCCACCAGCTTTTTTCCAGGCTTTTTTTCCGAGGCTTTTTTTTCCGGTCACCACCATATATGTGTATGTGTGAACACAAAAGAATAATGCCCTTATTAATTAACGTAGACCAATGTGTTTTGAACTTTGTCTCGTTGGGAGGGGATTAGGGGGGGGGGGGAGATGAAGGAACACGGAACCTAATTTGAGAAGCAAATGTTCGACAATGTTCGTGTGACCGATTATTTGCCGCATATATATTTACCCTCACCATTGTGAAAATACGATAAGCTCTGGTTTCTGTTAAAGTTTCTGTTAAATATTTTAATTTCATATCACTCCTTTGAGAAGCCATTTTTTTCGTATTAGAGCAACCCGTGTACAAGGTAGGCAGTGAATTGAGACGTAACGCCCAACGATAATCTCATTTAAAAAAAAAAAACTTTTACGACGTGAGCTTTCTACCTTTGTAAGGCTGGTTTTTCTCGGACTGATAAAAATATTTAATTAACCATGATTTTGATTAACAATTTAGAAGTTACAACGAAAAATTTATCAGTGCATAAGTCGTACTATTTAACGTTTCTTCGGACCTTTTTTCCTCGGACTTTTTTCCACGGACCTTTTTTCCGCAGACCTTTTTTTCCGTGGACCTTTTTTCCTCGGACTTTTTTTTCCCGGATCCTTTTTCCGCCCACCAGGATGAATACGGTCAAAAAATTTTTTAAATGTGAATTAAAGTAGACTGAATTCAGTGGCGGATTCAAGGCAAAAGGCCTCAATGCCCCTACTTTTATTCCATAAAATTCTGAGAACCTTTTTATTCTGCTCTTCTTTATTGTGTTTTATGGGTGCACGGAAAAAAAAACCTCGTACAAAAAAGCCTGGAAAAAAAGTTGATAAAAAAAACCGGGGAGATGGTGAAGAGAAAAAGTTGTCCTCGGTAAGTGAAAATTCGTGAAATCACGAAGTTTCCACCAAAACTGAAATAGAAGGGGGAGAGGGGGGACGTCGAGAATCATAAATTATCTACAAACTAGCGAAGTCGCTCGCTTCGCTCGCTCATTCCGCGTCGTCTCGCTCCCCTCCCCCTCCCCTCCCTCGCACCCACGTCTAGCCCCCCCCCCCTCAATTAATTTGCCGTTCGGTCGGTAGATGGCATCGTATGTTCGCGCTGCTGGCCGTTGCGTTCCGAGCGCAGCTACTATCTCAGCGGGGCTTGGCTGCTACTCTTATAATTTGCCGTTCCGTCGGTAGATGGCGGAGATGGCATCGTATGCAGCTGCTGCGCTGCCGATGGCTGCTGCCGATGGCCGAGTTGCGGAAGTTGCGTAATTATATATATAGATCCGTACCTGGGGAAGGAGGGGGTGGAATATTGAATTTGATCGACTACAGATATTAAAAAAAGTTTCGGGAAAACATAATATTCCACCACCACCTTCTATTTCAGTTTTGGTGGAAACATCGTAATTTCAGGAATTGTATCTTACCGAGGGCAACTGTTTCCTCACCACTTCCCCGGGTTTTTTTTCATCAACTTTTTTTTCCCATGCACCCATAAAACACAATAAAGAAGAGCAAAATAAAAAGGTTCTCAGAATTTTATGGAATAAAAGGAGGGGCATTGAGGCTTGCACCACAAACCTTTTGCTTTGAATCCGCCCCTGAATTCAGTGTACTTTAATTCACATTTAAATATTTTTGACCGTATTTATCGTGGGGGTATTTTTTGCAGGGGTATTTTTTTCCGGGGGTATTTTTTCTAGGGGTATTTTTTCCGGGGTATTTTTCCCGGGTTTATTTTTTCCGGGAGTATTTTTACCTACCACCTGAAAAACAGGAATCTAGGTGAAAAAAGCCGCGGAAAAAAAAGCCAGGAAAAAAAGCTGATGGAAAAAAGCTGCGGAAAAAAGCTGATGGAAAAAAAGGCCGTTGGAAAAAAAAGCCGTGGAAAAAAAAAGACGATGGAAAAAAGTTCGCGATAAAATCTTGGTTCAAAATTTACAAAAATACTACCTAAATGTAGTTACGTGTGTATTATCATTCATTAGCTGCATGTTGCTCGATTAAGGTCACTTTTGGAATCCCGAAAGGAAAAGAAGTCACAAGTTTTCT
>JAHWFP010135921.1:15787-29742 GCA_023313725.1 Lithobius niger | reverse complement strand
CCCCCCCCCCTCCCCTCCTATCCAAATTATGGCGGAAACTCGTCATTTCGTGATTTTTTCTTTAACGATCGAAGGCCACCCGACCAAACTGATGACGACCCTTTCCCCCACAACCTCCCCAGTTAAGGAATTTGGCAGGAAACTTGTGATTTCTATTCCTTTCGGGATTCCAAAGGTGACCGAGCAACATGCAGCTAATGAATGATTAATCCACACGTTGAGTGCATTTTAGGTGGTATTTATGTAAATTTTCAACAAGATTTTTTCGCGACCCTGACTTTACAATTTAATAATGCCCTTATTAATTAACGTAGACCAATGCGGAAAAAAACCTGGAAAAAAAAGCGGATGGAAAAAAAAGTCTCGGAAAAAAAGCCGCGGAAAAAAAAACTGATGGAAAAAAAAGCCGATGGAAAAAAAAGCCGATGGAAAAAAAGGCCGCGGAAAAAAACTGATGGAAAAAAGGCTGATGGAAAAAAGCCGTGGAAAAAAAAGCCGCGGAAAAAAAGGCCGATGGACAAAATAAAGCGCGAAAAAATTTGGTTGAAAATTTACAAAAAAACTACCTAAATGCACTTAACGTGTGTATTAATCATTCATGAGCTGCATGTTGCTCGATCAAGGTCACCTTTGGAATCCCGAAATTGTTACAAATTGTGCCAAATAATTATTTCTTAAAGTGGTCAAGTCAGTCTATATTTTTAGGTACATGTGAATGAACTTTTTATTTCTTGTGGTCGGCGAAACGGGAGTATATCTTTACTGAAATTCGGCGAAACGGGAGTCGGCGAAACGTGGGTGAACCTTCCCCCACAACCTCCACAGTTAAGGAATTTGGCAGGAAACTTGTGATTTCTTTTCCTTTCGGGTTTCCAAAGGTGACCTTGATCGAGCAACATGCAGCTAATGAATGATTAATACACACGCTAAGTACATTTAGGTAGTTTTTTTGTAAATTTTCAACCAGATTTTGTCGCGCTTTTTTTTGTGCATCGGCCTTTTTTTCCGCGGATTTTTTTTCCACGACTTTTATTTCCATCGGCCTTTTTTTCCATCAGCTTTTTTTCCGCGGCTTTTTTCCGCGGCTTTTTTTCCATCGGCTTTTTTGTCCATCAGCTTTTTTTTCCAGGCTTTTTTTTCCGCGGCTTTTTTTTCCCAGGCTTTTTATTCTGGTCACCGGTGAAACATATCTTTGCCTGCCTGGTGAATTTCGAACCAAACACCTGACTTTATCTGTTAACAAAAGCAACAACATCAGGGGAAAGAAATCGACAAAAATTCGGGTTTTATACTTTCGGCTTTTTCCCGCAGGTCTTTTGTTTACTGGAATTTTTTCGTAACTTTCTTTTTTTTTCGCGCGCGGAAATGACCTACACTGCATATTACGAGGATGCATTGTTATTCTTTCAAGGAATTATTGTGGACGACACATCCGTAAACGAAATTCCACCTGACCCCCTTTTGTCCCCAATCCAGCCCTTCCGGCTTCCTTGTTCCGTAAAATTTGTCTAGATAAAAGAAATAACCTAGCTTCAAATTAGCAATCGTTCCGTGAGTAACACGGGATTGCATAATGACTACAGATCTGGAATGAGCTTTTGTGTGTGGCACGACGAGGAAGGATAAAGAATGAATCAGTGCTGCCTTATTTAAAGGAGCCCCCCCCCCTCAATTCTCCCCCCCCCCCTCACCTCTTCATCACGTGTTAGTGATAAGGACATCGAGAAATTTTATCGTTGTATCAAAGAATTCCGTACGTAATTGCGAACACTCTGTGCTAAACTAAAATCTTTTACTAAATAGCTTTTACTAAAATCCAAAACCGTGCCAGGAGAAAAAATAAGCATAAAATCATTTTTTTAACGAAACGGAAAAAGCCGACGAAAATCCAGCACAACAAAACAATTAAAAAAAATAAAAATAAAAGCTACAGGAAATATAAAGGCTCTTGAGTTGTATAGAGTAAAACGTAGATGTAAGTGAGGGCCTGGCCTTTTGAACGCTTATTTAATGTGACTACAATATTCTAGTTGGGGAAATTTTACTCTTACCTACACATCGAACAAATGAACCGATTTACAATTTGTATAGCTTAAAACGTACGAATACGTATAAACAAGGCGTAGTGCCTTGTTTTAGTCTCACCTACCGATCGAACAAATGAACATATCTTCAACTTTTACAGCTTAAAACGTCGGTATGAACAAGGCTTAGGGCCTTTTTGAATGGTGTTTTCGCGTTAACGTACTAACATTCTTGGTGTCGTTAATATTCTTGTTGGGGAATTTTGCTCTCATCCAGAGATCGAACCAATGAACCGCTTAGGTTAAAACGTAAGTTGAACAATTTAAGGTCGAGCGCCTTTAGAACATTGTGACTATCATATTCTTTTTGTTCTTCTTCTTCTTCTTGGGATACTTTGGCTCGAGCCAGTGAACCAGTTTTCAACGTTTATAGCTTAACACTTAGGCCCGTAGCCGAATCGAGGGGGGAAAAAACCCGGAAAGAAGTCGATGGGGGGGGGGGGGGGGGGGATCACGAAAAGACCCCGTGGAAAAATTATAAAAATTCTACCCAAATGCACAATTGTTGTTATTGTTGGTTTGCAGGGAGCACGAACCCGGGACGATACCCGTAGCTAGAAACCTTATCAACACGCCTGCATGCTAATACAAGCAATTCGCAATTCACCGCATTCTGACCAAAACCGAGAATTCCAAGCTTCCCGTTTTACATATGCGCTCATGCCAGAGCTTATTTCCTCTTGTCTTTTATGCACCTTATCCATTTTATTTTTGCAGTTGGGGTGGGAGGGGCCCCGAATAAAAAATATCAAAATTTGTGCAGATAAATACCGGGGGGGGGGGGGGGGGGGAAATAAAAAAAATTTTTGGGAAAAAAAATTTTTTTTTCCCAAATTTTTTTTTTTTCCCAAAAACCATAAAAATGTTCCCCCCCCCCCCCACCTCATTCCCAAGACACGGAATTTTTTATGATTTACTGACTTTTTTTTTTGCTCAAAAATACTTTCCAACTTTTGTTGTTCGAAGCCACTCTCATCCCTGCTCATAGTTAAGAAGCGTAGAGAACTTAACTAATTCCTGGTTCAGACGTAATGCAAAACGAAAGTAAAATTCAATTTAACCTAACAGGCCCTTGCTTTTAATTTTGTTTCTTGTTTTGTTTGCAATTGTACATGTAATTTTAATTGCAACTGTTTGCGTGTGGAGGGTATTTTTTATTTTAGTTGTGAGGGATGGGATGTTTTGAATATGGTGGGGCTCTTTAATGAAGTCTTCATTTTAATTTTGGTGCAGGAGTATGGAAAAATTCGAGGCTACTGTCCTGTTAACAAGGACGAGGGCCTTTTGAAGGTTATTTTAGTATGACTGAATTACCTCAAAAAGCCTTCATCTCATATCACGATTTTCTCATACTAATATTCGTTGTTTAATTTACCGGGAATATCTCCAAGAAAACAAATAACAAATATAAGTATTAACAAAAACCCACTTAAGCGTATAAAAAATACGGATGTAAACTTTAAAAACTTAACGCTCTAAAGGAACAGATGCTTGTAAGCCCTCAGCGTCACAATAATATGAGTAAAAGAAGCTCCAATTTTTTTTTGGGGGGGGGGGGAGACGCTGGATCGTATAATTAGTTCGACGCTAATGGCTTACATGTATTTTTCTTGTATCTGTTCTTTCAAAGAATTAAGTTTTTTTTAAGGCTTAGCCTACATTCGTACGGGTTCGTACGGGGGTCTTGAAAAGCTTGAAAGTGCTTCAATTTTATATTGCAATTTGCAAGGCGTGGCACGCCTCGAATTTCGTGCAAATTTCGTTTTTGCCCTTGAATTTACCACCAGACTCGGCCCCAAATTTAAACAAACTGTAATCTGACACTTCGATCATGTCTGACAAATTTTCCGAAAGTTGCTGAGAAAAAGTCGACAGGAAAACGACAGCATCTGATAAAATTTATCAGTTTTAGAAAAAAATTCTCGTATGAGAAAATAAAAGACAGTATTGTTGTTGATGTGGAACAAATATTGTCATAACGTGTGCCGCATAAAGAATCATACAAAATTCATAAGGGCAAAAGGAACCATCAAGTTTTCGCCATAGAAAGTAAGAATTCGGAGGACACTTTTTTTTTTGCCTGAGAAAGAACTTGAATTCAGTCTGTTAATTCATTTTTCAATGCGGTGCAAACCCTGTTGTATGCTTCAGCGGTTTTTTTTTTAATGCTAATCAAAGAAGTAATCAAAGAAGTATTCCTGAAGGGTTGAGTTTTGATCTTTTACAGTTTTTGATGTGGATTCTCGTCGGTGGGCAGAAAAAGATCCAGGAAAAAAAGGTCCGTGTGGGAAAAAGTCCACGGAAAAGTTATTTGTGGAAAAGAAAATCCCTCGTTTCTATTTCAGCCATATTTCCCCCCTCCGCCTCCCATCCACTCCCGTCTCGCACTGTCACTATAAGATGCAAACTTGTTCTCTCCTAACCTTCCCTAGAGTAAGCCCCCCCCCCCTTTTTAGGTCATATTTTTTTGAAGAGATTCTTTCTCCCCCCCCCGCTCCCCTTGCTCCACCTTCTTCCGTACCCACCGTCATTTTTTTCTTTTCATCCCCCCCCCCCCCCCCCCAGGTATTTCCTATTGGCTGTTACGCCAAAATTTCCTTTTTAATTTTTTTTAATGGTGGGTGAGCTACCGGAGTGAAAAATGTGAATTTGCTAACGGTAAAGCCTGATAAAATCTGAAAAATACAAGCGGTAGTGAAATAAAGGTAAAACGCACAAACACAAGTGAAAACAATGAAGTTATCGAATTTATTTTACGAATTTGAGAAGATTTGACGTCTGAAATTTTGTTTTTGAACCTTATTAAAGTACGGTACCTTCACGATCAATAAATAAACGAGCAGAATTTTGACGTGATTGCAACATTACTATTACAAATTTTGAACAACAATTTTTTTAGGCATTCTGAACAACAACAAAAAACAAATTACAGAGTAATTACAAAGATTACTAGTAAAAAACAAATCTCCGTGACGAATTGTGAAACAGTGGTGTGATGTACACTTAGGAAAAACATTGATGCAAACAATTAACAGTATAGTAATTAAAAAATATGGGGGGGGGGGGGATGTGAAAAAAGCAGGTATCTCCTCCGGCAGTACCCCTGAATCGTACCCGGTAAAAAAATCCCTGGTGAAAACCTCCCCTCCCTTTTGATCACCGGCAAAAAATCTCGAGGTAATAAAAACCCGAGTTAAAAAATCCCTGGTATAAAATTCCCCGTCCATTTTGATCCCGACAAAAAATCCCCGTAAAATAAATGCTGCTTCACACAAATGTATTGCATAAATCGTGCTGTATTGCATAATGCTTGTTGTATTGCAACAATTGCATAAAGCTTATTGGTTGTGCGTGTTCAACTCAGGCTTGTCACTCCTCACCATCCGTCGCTGCGCCATCATGGAACTAATAAACTCGAACAAAGTTCATATAGGTACACCATACAGAAAAAAAAAAACTTTACTACTGTTTAAAGCGTAGTAGTCTAAAGTGCCCTAGAGTGTGAGTATACCTGCGTTTTGACGAAGGGGAAATTGACATTCCAGTCTTTTTACGCGCAGTAGAGCACACAACATTCGCCAGCGTCACCGCGAAACTTCAACAATACAGCTGCTGTCAGAGATTTTTTTTACCATATAGAAAAGAACATTTTCGGTCTGTAGCTTCTTCTTTTCAGGGCTATTTTGGCTCGGGAGCATTTTTACTCGGGGATTTTTTACTCGGGATTTTTTACTCGGGATTTTTGACTCGGGATCTTAGTCGGGATTTTTTATTCGGGATTTTTTTACTCGGGATTTTTTAACTTCGGGATTTTTTGTCGGGGATCAAAAGGGCGGGGATTTTGTAACCAGGGATGTTTTTTTTACCTAGACTCTCCCTGAATTATTATGTAAAACTAGCTTTCCCTGTTTTGTTTCTTCCTGGATTTTGTTTCCCGGTTGGAGTTAATGCCTTCTGACATGGCTTTTTCTTCTTATGCAATTGAGACATAACAGCCAGCCAACAATCATTTAATTTTTTTTTTTTAGTCCTGCGACTTGACGCTTTCTGCCTTTGTATAGGTGTTTTTCCCCCCTTGGGGTTTTTTTTTTCACGGATTTGTTTTCCTCGGACGTTTTTTCTTTGTACCTTTTTCCGCGGATCGTTTGTCCCCGAACCTTTTTTCATCTAACCTTTTTCCCCGGATCATTTTTCCACGGATTATTTTCCCCCGAACATTTGGACGCACATATACTTGCCCCGAACTTGTTTTACCCGGACATTTCCCCCAAACATTTTTTCCCTAGATATCCACTGTTTGCACTGCGCCAAATTTCCCGTTTCGCCAAATTTTGAGCAGACTTAATTCTCGGCGAAATGGGTATCCATTACGTCCCTTCCACTTTTCTTTCATTAAGTTAAATTATTGGGTACTCGAATTTTTGTATTAAAACACAAAAATCTTAACGAGCCCGGGGGGGGGGGGGGATATCTTTGAATACAATATTTGCAGCGGCATTTTGTTGTTTGCATGGTAGCATAGTTTTGGTTCGTTTGGTGACGATGGGTTTATTTTCGCGACGTATTTGGCTTGCTATAAAAAGAGAAAAACAACCATGCTTCAGGAAACAATCAGTAATTAAAGAATGTGCAAACTGCTTGCTCTGTTAGAAAAACCGACAGTTGGTCGTTGTATGACAAGAAAAAACTAACTTAAAACAACTTCCCAAATACATTTTTTAGTCGACTTAATTTCCGGGTTGTTTTCCCAAAGTTTTTCCCCACTTGAATTTTATTTATTCAAGCCTTTTTCTCCCCTCTTTTCACTTGTTTCAGCCGCTGCTCCCCTCCCCCTCCCCCTCCCCAGATAAGATATTTTTTTAGCCCTTCTCTCGTCAACAATAATGTAAAAAACTAGATGCAACTAAATTCTGTGCGTTACGAAAACGAAAGTGAACCAAGACAACAAATGAAAAAGGACGAAAGATAAAGGAAACAAATTAAACAAAAAATTGACAAAGAAAGCTGACGATGAAAAAACGTAAAGATCTGAAAGACATAAAAAAAATTGGGGGAAAATAAAAGAAATGATATAGACTGTACGCGTTTCTTTGTAATAGTCTCCCAAAATACTTATTTTTCTCGTACATACTTGGTTTAATTCAAATTTGTTGCAAAAATCGTAAAACTCGGCCCCGGGTGGGAGGGAGTCGTGGGTGTGTGGGTGTGTGTGTGGTGGGAGGGGGGGGGGGGGGGAGGAGGCAGTGCGTTCCTTTGGGCGCGTTTTCGCCTGCGGGACTAGAAACCCTTGACTGCTTCACAATCCCCACCTGTGATTGGAGAAGGAAAGGGAAAAGGAAGAAAGAGGGCTTCTCTGATTGGTCATTGGTGTATGAGTTATATCCGGGTGTACCAAGGAAGGAGTGGGTTATAAAAGAGGAAGGGGTTGGCCTGGCCCATCAGAATCGCCGACTTCTTCAACAGGATCACTGCTACTTCTTCCACGATGTCTCCCTTCGCCGTTGGTCTTTTGCTGTTAGGATGCTTCGTCGCTTATGGTAAGATGTTTTCATTTTGAACAATGACTTATTTGTAAACTAAAGTATAGCCTGTAAAAAAAAAAACTCCCCGTGATTAATTTCGTTGTGTGTTTAAATCTAAAACTTAAACGGGTCATACGCTAGCTGGAAGAGCCGATTTCTTTCGACCTTGGAAAGTGGAATTGTGAAATCTTCAATATCAGGATTTGAAAAGTTCAGTTCGTCGCGTCGTAATTTTAAGAAATCTTATGAAAGTATAAGTTTATTATTTTAAATCACCTTGTAAAAATTTTAAATGTAAGTTTCCAAATTTCACTAGTTAAAAAAAGGTTCGCATTTAAAGCCCATGCTAAATTTCCGTTCTTCTAAACTGTTCCACGATTTCGACTGTTTTGGTTTGTGTCGTTGTTTTTCAACTTTTAAAAAATAAGTTTTTTATTAAAATTATCGAACTCTGTGATGAAAACATGTCCTGAAAAATGGAACTGCCAAGCTTGGAAAGAGTAGGATCTTGTTAAAAGTGAATCGAACCTAATCAAAGTTTACCTAAAGCCTTCAGTTTTTTTGTGTGTCGGAATCTATACCTGTGTAGCTACGGTTCTGGCAACGCGTACAAGATTGGTACAAAACAGTTAGGCTACTGTCCAACAGGGACTACAGACATGGGCCTAAATAGTTATTTAATTGGCTGTGTCTCAGGTCCCGGTGACGGGATCCAGTTTATAAAGACTCAGGTCCCGGTGAATTCGTTGAAAACTAGGCCTTCAGCGTGTTAATGTGAACGTAACCAACGTAACCTAACCTAACCTAACTAATCCTAACCGAAACTAATATAAGTTTGCCTAAAAACTACGGTTTTTTTGTTTGCCGGGATCCACACACGCAGAACTCTGGTCCCGGCAACGCGTCCAAATAGGCTTGAAACAGTTACAGCCCAACCGGAACTAGAGACACTGCGTATTTAATTTTTTTCCTTTTTTATTCTATGCACGATGCTCTTCATTTTATTTGTACTGACTTAGTTTACGTTTATATCGCGTTAAATCAGTGGTAATAACTAAATGTACAGACTCAACAATTTTGTTGGCAAATTAAAAAAAAAAGTAGTTTCGTTTGAATCAAAATTAATCGCACAGTGCCGCAACTAGAGTTTCCTTTTATAGGCAGTCAGTGGCTCCTTCTACGTCCACCGCGGCTCTATTCCTTTCGCATATTCTCGCGGCTGATTGGCCGCGAGCTTTGGGGTCGGAGATTAACGTGCCACCTGACTAAACTTTTCCCGTACAACGAACGTTCCACCTTATAAAATTGTGCAAGAAGGTGGCCGTGCATGGTCTGTTCCTATCCAAAGCAACTATAAACACGGACATGACTAGCATTTTCACCGTGTAAATTTAATGAAAAAGAATCTGGACGTGAATTGTATGTATTCCTTTTCAAGTGACAAAATCATTAACACTAATAATAATATGTATTTGGAGGTGGTGATTACTTTTGGATGTTCATGGAGGAGTCAAAATTTCTTTCTTGGAATTTGTAAGCTACTGGGGGTGGGCGTCAAATATGGCGGTCAGCAGTTCAATCCTCTCCCCCCCCCCCCTCCTTTATAAAATCGACCCCTAGGCTTACTTACTCACAGTAATTCGGATTAAATTTTAGACGTGAAGTACTAGAAAGACTTACGCGTTTTTAGTGTTTGGGACAGGATTATAGACCATTCGCGTCCACTTTCATGCTCAACAATTTAAACTTACGTGAAAATATTGCAGCCGCGTAAGTGTATATAGTCAATTCGCGCGGTAATCTCCCGCCCCCAAAGCTCGCAACCAATCAGCCGAGAGACGTGAAAGAAGCGAGTCTCGGTGGACGTGGAAGGAGCCGCCTAGTATTTGATTTTAGGGCACTGCTTTGATTTTTCGCAGTGGCTCCTTCCACGTCCACCGTGGCTCTCTTCCTTTCACGTCTCGCGGCTGATTGGTCGCAAGCTTTTGGGGGCGGAGCTTGACGTGCGACCTGACTACACACTTTTCCCGTCCAAACAACAAACGTTCCAGATTATAAAATTGAACAAGAAACTGGACGTGAATGGTCTACATTCCTGTCCAAACAAATATTATTAACAGTAAAAACATGGACGTGGCTCTAATATTTTCTCGTCTAAATTTAAATTGAGTATGAAACTGAACGTTAATTGTCTATTTTCCTGTCCAAACGAATTGTTAACGCTCAAAACATGGACGTGAGGCTAGTATTTTCACCCCTAAATTTTCAACTGAATTTCCGTGTGTCGATCGATAAAAGACTACGAGTCATTTTTATGGGAGGTGTTTGAACTATTGACCGCCAAACTTTCGCCCCCCCCCCCTTCTCCTCCCCCACCACATTTACAAGATCTTAACTTCCCATCAATATCCAAAAATAATCTTTCCTTTCCCCCGGAAATGCACAGATAATCAGTAGTGTGATAATGTTTGTCCACTTGTACAGGAATGCAGACCATCACTTCCACACTCCTTCTCATTCAATTATCACATGAAAATACCAGTCATGTCTGTGTTTATAGTTGTTTTGGACAGGAATCCGGACCATTCACGTCTACCCGGACCATTGCTGAATTTTCTAAGTTCGGAACGAACGTTGTTTGGACGGGAAAATATTATAGACAGGTCGCGCGTTTAAGCTCCGCCCACAAACCTCGCGACCAATCAGCCGCGAGACGTGAAAGGAAAAGAGCCACGGTGGACGTGGAAGTAGCCACTGCCTTGATTTTTAGGGCCCCCTTGCCTCCCGGTCCAGGATGCACCCTTTGCGTCCCTCCCCCCTCCCGACCCTCTTCTCCCCACTTGCGGCACTGCATGCATGCACATTGATTGCAGTAATTATTCGGTGAATCTGGGTACGAGAAATTAACGCGCAACTTGCCCTTAAAATTACGCTTAAGCAGGGTTCAGACTACCTGGAAATTTCAGGGAAATTTCAAGATTTAATTGAAAATCTGGGAAATTTGGGAGAAAAAAATGCTTTTAGTGTCTGATCAGTAGCTGTGATGAAAATGCGTTAGTCCCGTCTAGACTTTCTCTAAACAGCTGTTGTCTGTGGTGTTGGGTTATTTTCGTACAAATATTAATAAAAACATTGGCTGCTACCTGTTTCCCTAACTAAACATCTTGGTAAAACACCTGGAAATTACCATTAGACAGGGTTCCCACCAACCTGGGAAACTCTGAGAAAAAGATTTCAAATAATTTATTTCCCATCTAAAACTTTAGCCTTATAAACACAACTGGTAAAATGTGTGAAAAAAATGTCCTTCCTAAAATTACGGTAAATAGCCCGGAAAATGACTGGAAATATCAGGGTGAGAATTGTCTGAACCCTGTTAAAAAAACACGAGCTTTCAAAAGTTCAATGCATGCTTGAAGGGCATTAAATGGCTGACATCTATTTTATCCATATGTTGTCGTAAGCCTATTACCTAACGATTGTTTTCTCCTTTCTAGGTTCATGTCTTCATAATGCCACCCACCCCAAGAATTCTACTGGTCACGGTCTCCGATCAAAATGTCCAGCTTCTGACCACTGGAATGGAACTGACGTGACGTCTTGTTCTCAACAAAAATGCACTGGTGATAAAGACTGCAGCAGAATGGGTAAGTTAACCAGTTATGTGTTTGTTTCAGTTGACTAATCCAGGTCCAGAATGGTCCCGGTTAATTTGTGAACGTAACGTGCTGAATCACGCAATACCTAACTTAACCTAATCTACTCTTATCAATTCGTCGTTTTGTGCTGGCCGGGATCCACATTCGCAGACCTGCGGGTCCCGGCAATAAGTCCAAGGAGCAGTAACGAACTAGAGATACTGCGAAAAAAATATACTTGGCCGGTTCCAAGTTTTATCAATATAGAGTCCTGTTTTTTTATTAGGGCTTTCCAATAAATCTATTGCAAAATTCAGACAACTGCGATAAATACCCTAAAGGTTCCCCTATGAGACTGCAATTGCAGGAAACTGGCGGAATATTGCTTAGAATAAAACTGCGGGTGTGTGCAATCTGTACGAGGGGGGGGGGGGGGAGAAATTAGGTACCCTCACACGACCATACAACCTATTACATTTTTACGTAAATAACCTGTCACTTAACTGCATTGTATGTTCATAGGCATCGTTTATAAGCACACGCTCTTTCAACGTTCACATTTCTGCTGTTGTTCAAGAGAAAACAATAAGCCTCACTGTTTATACAATTGAGCTACAACATGTTTGTCTTCTTCAGGCTTAATTTTCCTACCCATTTGTAGCCCACAATTTTATAAACATTTGTTGGAAAATTCGCTGAACGACAGTTGAAATGTGAACGGCGAATCAGCGTGTGCTTGCAAACGATAATATTTGCACCCTGAACCGTTTGTCACTTATCTGGTATCGTTCCGGAATTGAAAAAGCCACGGACAGACGGACATAAAGAGTCGTTGCTATATTCTTCCCCAGATTTCGCTGTAATAACATTTAATAAAAAAAAAAAAAGACATAATTAGCTAAACCTTGGCCCTGTAACTACTCTCTAAAGACTGGACTAAAAATTAGTGCGTCCAAGGTTAAATTCAACTACGGCGTGTAATGACAATGAATTCAAGATTCCGTTTTTTTTGCGTTCATTCGTTTTATATAAAAATCTAAATAGCAGGATTTCAATTTTCTTTATGTATGCTATTAAAAAAAATTGCTATTATTGTAATGTTCTAAGAGTAAAATCGTTTGAATAAATGACAGATCAGAAACGGTGAACTCTTGTTTCGCCAAATTCCATTTCGCCAAAAAAAAAGCAGATTAACAGTTTTCCCTCAGGGACCAGTCCCGTTTCGCCAAAACGAATTTGACAAAATTTTACGTACACGAATTTTAATGCCTTATTTCTATGTTTTAAAGGGCAAACATTTAACAGACAAGCAGTGGTAGAAGAAGACCAATTTATTTTATCACCGTTTTGAAAACTGGCAATACAGACGGACTAGTGTGAACTTTAAATATAATTCTTTAGAATGCTTGGGCGTCACTACGTCATGCCAAGGTTCTCTTTTAACAATAGGTTGTGATGGTTAACCTTTTCCAAACGGGAATTCCCGTTTTGTAGAATCCCGTTTCTCAGAATCAAAATATTCTTCAAAAATTTAACATTGCAAAAGTTAAAGAGGCATGCCTAATTGTTAGTAATTTTTGATTAGTTGTGGTTTCTGATGTTATGTGTTTAGCCGCAGCGAGTGAGGCACGTAATTTGAAGCAAATTATTTTTGCAAAATGGGATTCTGCAAAACGGGTGTTTGTCTATAAATGTCTGGCCATTATCATGTTATAAATGTTCGTGTGGCTAAAATTTCGTGAACGATATCTTTCTTAGAAACCTCAGAAACACCTATAAAACCCTATTTGTTTGAAAAAACCTGATTGGTGGTATGCTAGGCCTGCTAATATTCTAACGTTTCCCCAGTGATAATGGCTGGCATTTTCATCCGAATCCAGGAAAAGTCGAAGAGAATTGGTTTTCTCGTGATCTCCTTCACCTGCTTAGTGAAATTCGAGCCAAGGAAACCGACCTGACCTGTTAACCATTACCCCTGTTATTTTTTTTATCTCCTGGACTAGCTTTTTTCCCACCCGCCGTTCATATATCACGGTTTTATATGGGCTAATTTTTATAATTTTTTTTCTATCTGGACTTTTACGCACACCTTTTTCTTAAATGAACATGCCTTTCTTAATTATCATTGGGAAAGCTTTACCATATTAGCAGGCCTAGCGTACCTCTAATTAAATAAACATGGCTATTTTTCAACAAATAACACTATGCTATATTTATTTATGCACAGTTCTTATGTCTACATCTATACCGTTTTATTTCAATTTTTTTCCCGTTTGCAGGTAAACGAGGCTTGTGCTGCCCCACTTCGTGCAAAGGTCAGAATTGCTTCACCAGCAACGTTCTCCACCACATGATGAAGCGGTCCCACGGAGGACCTCACAAATGCCCCAAGACGTGGAACGGAACCGACTGCACGAAGAATATGTGTTCCCCACGACAACCGTGTAAAGATGGCGCTATGTGTTGCCAAACCAAATGTGGAAAGATGAACTGTTACAAGGAAGTCAAGCCAAGGGAGCAAAGGGAGGTTGAAGAACGAAAGGGAGGTGGCGGCAAGGGAGGGGGAGGCAAAGGAGGTGGAGGTAAAGGTGGTAAGGGAGATAAAGGTAGTAAGAAAGGTAAAGGTGGTAAGAAAGGATCTTCCTCTTGTCCTAAGCGTTGGGAGGGAGTGAAATGCAAGGAAAATATGTGTAAAGCCAACGAACCTTGCC